>JASSUY010018692.1:0-28302 GCA_032466535.1 Forpus xanthops | reverse complement strand
TACTCAAGACGGGGCCGCGCATGCTCAGTGGCGACAATGGCACCTCACCAATATGGCCGCTCCCCAACTCCCACTCTTGACACGGCCGCGCGGAGCCGCACTCAAAATCGTCCCTGCCATTCAGAACTGCCACCGAGACGCCTCCAGCCACCTCCCTCCACGTCTCCTTCTTCCACAGCTCCCTCTTAGCCTCCTCCATAGTCGCCCTGTGGCGGCGGGTGGCGGGCGGCGTGAGGCTGCACTCCCTCTCCCTTCTCCGCGCTCCCCGCCTCCACCACCTGCAATACCAACCTTCGGCCACAAGGCGGCAGCACCCACGCTATATTCGGTACCGCAGAGGCAACGGGCTGAGCAACGCCAGCTCTCCCCCCCCACCACCACCACTTTACATCCCACCGGGCTCACCAACTACTTACTCTGAACAGGGCTGACTCTTCTGGCCCCGGCTCCTCCGCACCGAAAAACCATTCCAGGCCTTTGCGGCTCACCGCTGCTCTTCTGCCAAATCGTCGCCCACCACAGTGTCACTATTGGTCTACAATGTACTTCTACTGGTCGATAATGTACCTCACCAATATGGCCGCCCCTAGCAGCCGCACTCAAGATGGCGCCGCGCATGCTGACGAATTATATCACAATACCCACCCTGAAACCTACTCTACCCCGCCTAACACCCAAAGTACCCAACCTGTCAGCTGGATAGTACCCAACCTGACAACTATGATTTCCAATCTAACGGCATCTCAACTGCCACATACTCTACTCCGCCTGCCATCTATGCCACCCTATGTACCAAATATGGTATCTGACTGCTGCTCCCAATCTGTCAAAAATTCACTATTGAAATGGATGGTATTGGGGGTGAGGTGGAGTGGTGATGGGCGGAAAGCACCTGGGGCCGCCTTGCAGTGCTCCCCTGTGTTCGAAAGACGGCGCTGCAGGAGGGAAAGCAGAGGCATGGCGCCGTAAAACTCGGTGCTGCCGCCATGTGGCAAATATTAGGTACTGCACGCAGCGTTGGAAAACGGATACCCGAATGGAGCAAAACTAATCAGAGCTGCGGGTGAGCCGGGCTACGAGTGATTGACAGGCCTCTCAGCCAATGGCAGCCGCAGACGGCTCTGGCCAATCAGAGCGGCGGGTAGGCAGGGCTACGAGTGATTGACTGGCTTCCCAGCCAATGGGGGCCACAGATGGCTCTGGCCAATCAGAGGGGTGGGTGGGCCGGGCTAGGAATGATTGACAGGCCTCTCGGCCAATGGCGGCAGCTAACGGCCCCGGCATGAGAGCAGCGGGCGGGCCGGGCTACGAGTGATTGACAGGCCTCTCAGCCATTGGTGGTGGCTAATCAGGTAAGAGAGGAGGCGGGCTACGAGTAATTGACAGTTTTCACAGCCAATGGTGGCCGAGGGGGCTGTGAAAAAACATCCCCAGATTATAAACTTTTTCTAAGGCAAAGGTTTTATCTGTATCTTTCAGTTTAACAGCCACAGATGCAGTCTCATTTTGTGAAGTAATTCTGAAGCCCTTCATGTTTTTTGCCTCCACACCATCCTCTGCCTATGAACTCTTAATTATGCTCTTTATAAAAAAAAATGCTTTTTTCTCCTTTGTTTTACATTTCTGCCAGATCATTTTTATTCAATGTTTCCTACCTCTTTTGTTAAGAGAAATATAAATAAGCATTTGTTTGCTTTCTCAACTCCACTCCCAACCTTAAATGTCTTTGTCATGTATCCCCATTTCCTTCCTAAAAACCATGGAATCAGAATCTATTTCATCTCTCCTTACTCAGAAACTCTGACATGTATTTCATAACTGACTTTCTAATCGTACTCTAACCCTTTCACAAGGGTAGGACCAGAAGAACTTGAATCCTCTAACAGCGGTGTCACAAACAACGCAAAACTTTGATCACTTTTATACTCTCAGCCTTCTGTAGTCTCTTAGGGATTCGTTCCGTGTTTAAACAGTGTTCAGTGACATTAACCCCTGCTAGATGGCTGCATAATATGATCATATAAACACAGTATTGCTACAACTACTAAAGGTTCAGAGACTCCAGCCATACTTTCCCTGAGGAAACATTCTCAAGAGTTAAATAATTTTCCAGCTTCAGCTTCCAGTCACTGGATTTGCTCCTCTTCAGTCTGACAGATTAAAGAATCGTCTGCATTAGAATACGGAGATATCGTACTTGTGTACTTATGACCTGAAATCTCCTTAACTACAAAAGAGGATAGCAACGCCTCTGAAAAACTGTGTCCCTCTAAGATGTTCTGTAATTTTCACATTAATCCAAATTCTCATTTGCCACAAATTGCCTGCAACTCACCTATTTGTCAAACAAGTCCTAGGCATTTCTGTTCCAGCCAATCTGTATCTATTATTATTTACTGCTCTGGTTACTGTCTTATTTGTAATCTTCATGCACAATGACTAGAGACACCAGTGTTCAAATGAGTGATAAAGACATGGGAGCTAACAGACTGTTGTGCTGATGAGGTATCAGAAGGTAACAGAAACTCAATGCATACTCATTTGATTTTAGTTCATAGTTAACTTTATTCTTTAACTGCCATGTTTAATTTATATATTAGTATATAATGTTCTGACACGTTATATACTAATATATACATACTTTTATCCCGAGACCTCCGGCATGTATTCTTAGACTAAAATCCCTTCTGAAAAGCACAGGTTCTCCTTTAAACACCCATTACCTGGGAGGCCGAAGTGGCACAGACACCGCGGCTGCTTCCGTGCAGAAGCGACTGTCAGCGCTTCCCCCAGTTCAGCCTCGCGGGTTCCTGCTGCCTCCCTGCGCCTGCACACACGTGCGTACACCCACCTACGTACGCCACCGCAGCGGCGCCGTGCCCAGGCCTGGCCCGGAGCACGCGTGCCCAGGCCCACCTCATGCACGCCTGTGCAGGGAGGCGGGGTCTGGCCCAGCGGCGCGGCCCACGGTGGTGTCGGGCCGCCCGGAGCAGTGCCAGGCAGGGTCACCCCTCCGAGGGGGGACTGCAGGTAACCCCGGGCCTGCCGCATGCCCATGCTGGGCTCCCTTTTGCACTACAGGCCCCGACCGGGTGCTTCTGGCCCAGCGTGGCCGCAGGCACGTCCCCTGCGGCGAGGCCCAACCCAGTGTGAAGCCACAGCACGGCCTCTGTGGGCAGGGTGCCCTCGGGTGGAGGGAACCTCGGGGAGGGGAGAAACGGTGTTTGTAGACAGGGTGCCTGGGGACGTGGTTTAGTGGTGGATTTGGCAGTGTCAGGTTAAGGGTTGGACTTGCTGATCTTTTCCACCTGAAATGTTTCTGTGATTCTGCGTCTGGAGGAGGAATGGTGCAGGCAGAGACTCCCCCATTCCATCTGCCCTGCCATTTATAGTGAAACCCAACTGTGCTCCCTTCTCCAGTGGGCATTCCCCCCGGGCAGAGCAGAGAGTTTCCACAGCCACGTGACAGCTGCTCTGCACGGCAGCAGAGCAGCCCCTGCCTGCAGTGGGGCAGGTTGCCGCAACTGCCGCAGCTGCCCTAGCACTTCCTTGTATTCCAGGTGGGACATGCAGCTCCAGTGTGCAGCTTTTGCCGTGGGCCAGAGCACAAGTGCTGCAGGCTGCTGTGTGCTGTGTTTCCTTGTGCTGGGCATCCAGCCGCAGGGCCTGTCTGATAGTGTGGCATTGTAAAGCTTTCTGAAAAATAATACAGGAACTGCAACTAGGGGAATGCTGCAGTGAGACTGAACATTTAGAGGCTCAGAGGACACATCCAGGATACAAAGGCTTTGGGTTGTAGCATGCAATCTAAACACACAGAACTGTGTTTTTAAGCTGCTGGTACACGTTAGTGTTCTAGGGGTTCTATTCTTGATTAACAAGAATTGCTGCTAACTCACATTAACACATAAATCATGCTTTCACTTCTCTGCTGAAGCGGATGTGCTTATTGCCACTAATCATTATGTACACTGAGCTAATGGCTAGGAAAGACATCCAGAACATGTGAGGTATACATTCAGTGCTGTTCTCAGGATGAAGAGTCCACATAAGATACCCTACTTCTCAGAAAAGTGCCCTGACTATCAGGTCAAAGGATATTTCAAGGTGCAGTGGAAATGAAAGAACAGTCCTTCTTGCTCCATTCCTGTTTCATTGCATTGAAAAGGGTTCAAGGTGCCTCGTGTCAGGGAGTAGGAGAAAAGTGGGCCTGTCTATAAGGCACTATTACATGGAATAACCAGTCTGCTCTGATCCATGCCTGTATCTCATAATTTCCTCAGTGAGGATTGCCTGTCTACAGTTACACTTTCAGGCTTATGAATTATGCAGGTTTTATTCTTCTAATGTGCATGTTGACTTCATATCATTCTAGTTTCTTAATCAAGATGGCAGGCGAGATAGAACATATGCCCTATGAAGCTTCATTAATCATACACATAATCTCATAAAAAGGATATTACAATACCAAAAAAGTTTTAATTCTGAGAGCTCCTGCACATCACTCAGCAGCCCCCCATGACAACATGCTTCCTCCGAGCATTCTTGATGGGTTTTATGAGTTGGCTGCGTGTTCTGTAGGGGCACTTGGGCACATGCATTATGCATCAGCTTGTCCTTGGTTTGCTCTGTCTGTCAACATGCTGGTTGATGAGCATTCATGGGCATTTGCTGCATCACTTTTAGCGATTCAGAATTAGAAAATGCCTTTTTCTAAAGTCCTAAAATGCTAAAATTCCTCTAATTTAAGGAAAAAAGAAATATAAAGGGTATGACAAGTGATTTTAACAGTATGATAAAGTGACTGTTCTTACTAAGATTTAGTGATTTGTTAACAAAAGCACAAACTTAAGGCCACTTATTTATTATTGATTATAGCACAGATGTATAGAAGAATATACAGTACCTTCTGTCATCTAAATCTTGAATAATTTTATTTTAATTAGCTTGATTTTATGCTATTTTTTTGATTGTTTTCATTCCCATGTTCACCCTGACGTCTTCAAATAAATGCCTTCCTGTCTAGGCTATCTCTCCTATGCATGGACTCTATGCCCATCCCACAGGCCACTGCACAACAGCTTCCCAGCTCAGCCCTTCTCCTTGGCTTGCTGCTTTTTTTATCTAGTAAACCCACCTATTTATACAGCTTGATCTGTTTTCCATGTGAGAATATTCATATTTCCCAAGCTGAATCAGACAATGGCATGTTTGAAACTCAAAATGACAAACACATGAAAACGGTGACACAGGGTAAGACCTAACGTCCATCTCCTCCATGAACTTGCAGCCCACAGCAAATGTTTTGGGAGGAGTGTAGGAAGAGGGTAAGCTCTCACTGCCTCCAATGATTGGGGACTTCCCGAGTTGAAGGTAACGCAAGCTCTTACCTTCTGCTACTTCTGCTGCTCCTGCAGTTAACTGCATTTTTCCTAAATGCAGATCAGAATATTTACTGGACACTTCTTCTGCATCATTCAAGAAAATCATATCCTTAGAAGCTAATAGCAGGTTTATACTATTTTGAGATTGTTTTCTGTTCTTGATGTATTTAAGGAATAGCTTTTACTCTTTCATAATTTACAGGGGTTTATTATAAAGTTTTTGTTGTGCTTAAATCTGTTGACTGTCACTGTTCATGCCTTTTGTTCACCATTTGGGTGCATTCCCTCTCCAATAGCTTGTATTTGTATTTATCACATCTCAAGGTCTTCCTGGCCCTACTCCCTGCTTCTGTCAGGTTTAGCTATGCAGTAAGGAATTCTTATTACTCACTTTTTGTGAGTAACGTTGTCTTACTTCTGAGAGTGAGGTTGGGTCCAAATTTTGCAGGTTCTTATATTAGAAAGAAGATGGAGACTATTCTTAGTATTCTTTAACCGTAACTTTGATGTTGCTTCTCATTTACACGTTTTTAGGCTTGGATATTCTTTAATGGTTTTGTATAATGGGAACAAATTCAGCACATAGGATAATACGCAACTGCAGAATGTCATCAGGACTCACAGGTCACTCAATGTGGCAAAGCTTTCCTTCCGTCCCTATCTTTCTAGTTCTGCAAAATGTCTTCTTGCATTGAGCAAAATGTGCGCCAGTGCTGGCAACTAGCTCTGACAGCTGATACATTCTCTTTTATTGAGCAATAAGCTAATGTCTTATCAGCTGCTAGGACTAACAGTTTTCACTCATGCACGCTGAATTATGATGTAATCCGTTAGGCCAGGCTCTCTTGTCAGTTACCTGCGGTTTAAATGAAGATGTGAGTTTATCATAGGAAGGAGTTAGTCTGTTACACAGTTTTCCAGTTACCCAGCCTCATCACAGCGAAGAGTAACTGGTGTAGGCTGCAAGAGAGGTGGGAAGTTTACCCTGTACAGCAGGATTGGGACAGAGAACTGCATATAACTCCTAGCAATATTAGAATCGAATCATAGAATAGTTAGGGTTGGAAAGGACCTTAAGATCATCTAGTTCCAACTCCCCTGCCATGGGAGGGCCACCTCCCACTAAACCATGCCACCCAAGGCTCTGTCCAACCTGGCCTTGAGCACTGCCAGTGATGGAGCATTCGCAGCTTCTCCGGGCAACCCATTCCAGTGCCTCACCACCCTTACAGTAAAGAGTTTCTTCCTCATAAGCAAAGATTCATTGAGATACCACAATTACAAAGATACTAAATTCAGTTGCTAGAGAGCACAGCTGGTGAGGGATCCATTTTACTAAAGGCAGTTTAAAATAAGCATAGTGCTGTACAGCATGAAGAATGAGAGAGTTCATTCAAATGTGGGAAAACTGTCTATTTCAGAATCAGGGCACATTTTACTTTCTGAAACCAATGCACATCCAAGACTCAAACCTTTTGGATTTCTGCCTGCTGGATGGGGTTTGTTTCCTTGCTCAGGAAAGCCCTGAGGGGTTGCAGAGCTTGGTGGTAAGCAGTCTCCTCACAAAACCCACAGACAACTATTTCCCCAGGTTCAGTGAATTCAGGAAACTCACCTGTAAACCATAAGGCTCCAGAAGAGACACTGATTAAAGTGGTAGCTAGCAGGTTTTCATTTTCCAATGAAATGATACTGGGTTACTAGTCAAAACAAGATACTTTCATGTATCTGTGTGATCTGTCTGTCTGTCTGTCTACCCATCTGTCTATCCATCCATCCGTCCAATACATTTTCATGAGTTATAGCATGTTATAACAAATGTTATAACATTTCACCAGTGAAATGTTAACCTCAAGTTTTGAAAGTCAATCTCTGATGAGCCTGTTTTGCCTTCATTGAAAAACACTCAAATCTTTTTTTCTGGTGTCAAATAGAAACACATTTCTTGCTCTTTTCAACACTCTCAGAAATTTGTACTCTGAAGTGCTGGAGGCAGTAGGAAATACAGTGGCTTGTCTCCTTGGTGAGCATAAAGGAGTTCTTTGTCTCAGCTGAACATGCCACACGAATCCCAGGAATGCATACTGGCCTGGGTTCTGAGCACAGCCCAACTATGTAAACCCAGGGGCACTTCAGACTTTTACGAAGCCTGCTGGGGATTTACACAGCTGTTGGAAGAAAAACTTAATTCTAGTTCATGTTGAGAAGGTATATGCAGTTATACAAGCACTTTCTGGGCACAGGTAGACTTGTAAGGTTACACACTACTGTTATTATCAAGACCAAGACACATTTTTAAAGTGTTTTCTATATCCTTAGAAACAGCCCTGAATGCTTTGTGCAAATATTGTTGCATTTAGTGAAGAAGATTTTAGGCAGGGGCTTTGTTCAAGAAGAAGGAAAAAAGAAAAACCCAAACCAGTAAAATATTGGCTCTTGTGCTTAAGATGTGTGCATTGAAGGGAAAGAGGGTGGGGAACAAACATCATATTCTAGGGCTGAGGATGAGTGCATGTGAATACTCTGCCTCTAAACCTTTGTGCCTAGCTACAAGGTGTTGGCTCTGGGCTAAGGCTGAGAGGTTTCCTCTGTTCCGTACAGGTGAGTGCAGGAGGTACACAAGGCTCAGCAGCACATTCCTGTTTGCCCCTGGCTTCTCCTCTGCTTACCCTTTCCTGGAGGCACTCAGATTTTCGAAAAGACTGTGGGGAATTCTTGCAGAGCCCCAGCTGAGCCTTGTGCACACAGAGCTACATGGTGGTGCTGCTGAGTGAAAAGCTGGTTACTGGGAAGGAAAATACATGCTCTCTGCTTGTGTGCGGAAGGGGGCTGTGCTCTCCCAGGGCACTGCAGCAGGAACCACCTCTCTTCCCACAGACACAGGGCTGGGAACTGCAGAGCCCTAATCCCCTAATCTTCCCTTTCCTTCCTTGAGCAAACTGTTGCCTGAACACTGACAGCACCATGGAGCTGTTCCAGTGAATCTCTGCATTGCCTGGCGCAGTTCTGTGACACGTGAAGCGCAAGCCACCTTTGTGCATAGCATTCCCAGCTTCTCCAGCCAGCTCTGGGAATCAAAGCTGGTGTTTGGCTGAAAATACTTTCTGTTTGTTTCTGACATACAGATTTTTTCAGGCTTGCAGCACTCCCATGTTCTTGAACAGTGTGAGATACTACTGGCAGACATAGTGCTTCATTCATTGAGGCTTTTGTCAGAGCAGAGCCAACCCCAGGTGTTAGAACCTCTGAAGGACAAAGGTCAGTTCTTCACCATCCTCAAAGTAAAACCTGTATGTGTGTAGTATTTTCTTGCTGCATCATGCTGGTCTTTTCTGGCTATGACAGCTACTTGTCTCATGCTGGTCTTTTGGACTGGGGGCTGTGTTCTCCTCAGGGTATTTGGGTATAATCTCCTGGCCACTGCTGAAGTAGGAGTTCAAAGTCTTGCTGTCCGCCCGCTGCTGGAGGTCACTCCTCTGCTTGAGACTGGTGCCAGGCACCTGAGCCACACTGGCTGTGCATGTGAAGTATCACAGCTCATCCCTGGGCTATGGCTAAGCTGTTAACACTTTCAGCTGCTCCAGCTGCATCTGTAAGATGCAGTTGCCATACATTTTGTTTTCTGAATGGATACATTTCCCCTTGTCTTTGTGTGAGTTTATTTGAGAGCATGGGCAATGATTGCTTTTGGAGAGAGCTGTAAGAGACTTAATTCTTTACTGTCTATGTCTCAGGTTGCTTTTAAGTGAATAGGAAAATGCGAGCCCCTTCACTGCTATTACTTGTTATTTTTTTCCTGTTCAGATGCAGATGGATAACCGGACATCTAACGCACATCTTCAGAAGCCATGAGTTCCAGAAAATTACTCTCAGAAATGCGGAGAACATTTCCTGCTACTAAAGTACACTGCCAGCAGCCATCACGGATTCTCATTGTGGATGTCACATCACCTTCCTGGACCAACACTTGTTCTGTACTCTCTGAAGCTCTGGAAAACACACTGTGTTTGGCACACAGCTTGACCGGCTCCTGCCGTGTGCCCCTGCTGAGCCTCTACATTGTGCAGAACCAGCAGGAGTGTCTGCTCCCCTTTACAGTAAGTGTGAAATTATGTTTTTTTTTGTGATTTAACAAACAAATGCAACAGATTGTTGCAGTTCAGTAAAGAAAGTTATGATTTACTCCAAATATATGTCTAAAAATCAATCATTCTCAGGGAGCAGTTTCATAGACTTCATGGAAGAGGTGAATTTTTATGAAGAATGATGTGTAAAAGAAGTGTTATATCTTTGATCTGTGAAGGTGATCATGTGTAAAAGTTAGGTTTTGTACTATCATCTCTCTAAAGCATCTGTTGTACCTCTGCCTTTCCTGTGCTGTTTTCTGCACTATCTAAACTGCTTCTCTACCAAAATTGCCAAGCACAGCTCTAAAGCTGTAATAATTTGGGTGGTGAAATGATCAACAGACATGTTGATTATACAAAAATTACCACTGTGGGGGAGGTTCCAGTCATTTAAGGGGAAAGGATTAGAATTCAAAATGTTTTTGCCAAAATTGAGAAGTATCCTTAAATCACAGACTTGCAGAATAATAGATCACTGAGGTTGGAAAAGACCCTTAAGTTCATCAAGACCCTTAAGTTCATCAAGTCCAACTGTAAACCTAACGCTGCCAAGCCTACCATTAAACCATGTCCCCAGGTGCCACGTCTACATGACTTAAATAGACAGATCTAAGGCAGTAAGAGCAAGCATTTCACTCATCTGGGATATGCAGCACTATAAATATAGATGGAGAGTGACTAGCAGCTCTACAACAAAAGTTTGGGATTACAAAGCATCATGAAGTTCACAAGAGTCTATGAATACACATTACTATAACAGCCATGGTGAGCACTCTCATTTATAGCACACGTGTAAACACACAGGATTAACCCTTCCACTTGTGAGAACATTTTGAAAAACTGTCAAGTTTTCACATCTCAGGAAAGGTAGAGGCCAACTAGGAAGAAAAAAAAAGAGGCCAATAGTAATTTAGCAAATGTGATCTGCGAGAGACTGTGGTTAATGGTCATATTTGGTTTGTAGAATAGGCTATAGATAACGTGATAAGGAAAACTTCAGGGGATACCAAAGAAACATTTTCTGGAGATACTATGAAATCACTGATTAGAGGCTTTAAGAATAGACACTTGTCTTGCTTCCTTGCTTTTCTATTTAGGCAACAGTTCCTCAGGATGATAGTCACAGTTTTTTACAGACAGAAGAACCCTTAGATCATTGGCTTCCTGCATATTCCATATTTCACTGAAGTACCCATATAACATTGAAGCACTTCCTCCAGAAAGACATCTAGTGTTGATCTGAAGATGTTACAAGATGAAGAGCCAAGCAGTTATCAAGAGAGAGTTTCTTCCAGTGGTTTATCACTGTCATTGTGAAACTTGCACCTGGTTCCTAATTTGCATTTATTGAGTTCAGCTTCCAGGTTTTTTTTAAAGTATTTTCCCTTTTGCCTAGGCTGAAGATCCTGTTTGTATTTTATCCTCCCTTCTTTCCTCTAAGTAGAAGCAGGTTCCTAGGAGGTTTTCTAGCTGGTAGATAAAAGAGGACAAAGTCTAAGTCCAGCTGCAAGGCATTTCCACAGGCCCTTAATAATTTCCAATGCTCCTCTCGTTTTTTGGGTACTACATTCTGATACTGCACTCAGCAATGCTGTATAGAGAGCTAAAAAATACCCCCTCCTCCTCATTTCATGACTGCTAATGACATCTTTTTTGCCATAATACTGTGTTTCTCTGGGTCTTGTCCAAAATGCAAAGTTCACACCCAAAATCTTGAGCCTGTAGCACACACTGGACTGATGGCACAAGCTCTAGTGTGAGGCCCTTCTTTCCCCTCAGCTCTGCTTGGCTGCTCTGCTGGGTGAGCCAGCTCTGTTTCAGGCACCTGCTGAAGGCCTTTTCAGAACTGTTCTTTCTCCATTAGGAACAATAATGTATAGCAAGATGAGTCTCTTCTTCAGTGGACCCAGTTTCACTAATAATGATATCTGGTCCTCTGCAGCTTCTGGAATCAGGAGCAGTTTTACATCTGTCTGATAAAGATCTGTCCCGAGGGCTCTGTTGCTTTTCCTGCAGTCCTGAATTGCCCTTTTATCTCATCAGGGCATGCTGTTTACCACACTGATGTTCTCATCTAGCTTGATACTTCTCAGTGAGTAACCAAGATAGATCTGTATTAAAGGTTTCTTATTAGACAAATCATACTAAGTCAGGACAGCCCCAAAGCTGAAAATAGAGATTGTGAGAGTACAAGGGGAAGTGTCAGATAAAAGGTAACCCTTTTCTTAGCTTTTCCTGGGCGCTTGTTTGTGGTCTCTGTTCCTACTGGTGTCCCCTACTTGCCTGACTGACAAGTCCAAAGAGCTTCCCTGGAAACAGCCAGTGGATGCTAAAGAAAAGGAAAGCAGGAAGAAAGTAACTGTGGAAGACAACTGATGGTGACAAGAGGGAAAGCGACCACTAAAGCATCAACAAATCTAAATGTGGGACTGAGTAAGGACTCTGAGTACCTCCAGCTGATAGGTCCTGTTCCTACTGCTTTTCCCTTGGGATGAGCAGACCCCACCCGCAGCTCCCAGACCCTCTGACAAAAAAAGGCTAAAAAAGAAGCAAGGAAGAAAAACATTAGCTACAGGGACTAGCAAATTGA
This sequence comes from Forpus xanthops, assembly GCA_032466535.1. NCBI lineage: Eukaryota > Metazoa > Chordata > Aves > Psittaciformes > Psittacidae > Forpus > Forpus xanthops. The sequence continues at coordinate 16,201 of JASSUY010018692.1, read as the reverse complement.
GGAGGTGAAGTGGGTGAAGGCAGAACATGTGAAGGAGCCAGATGGGGCAGTGAACACAGTGCCTGTCCCAGCTCATGGCCAGCTTCAATCTATCTTTTGGTAGCTCTTCTCTGGAATAAATGTTTTGCTAGACATGTGCTGTGAAATGATGAATTCTTGGAGTTCTGTACTGACGGAGCGGGGTCACATTTGAATAGACATATCATGGCTATGCAGCAGGCTGGGTGTCAGCACCCAGAAGAGGGGTGCAGTCATAAACATTTAATACAGTTTGTGCTTAGAAGTTTAATTGATGTCCCAGGTACATTCCAGAGCTGAAACTGCAGCTTGCATAGGCTCACCTAAGTTAACATGTAAAGTAGCTGTGCATATACAAGAGAAAATACAACTCTGCTGTGCCAGCTCCAAATGGCAAGTACTTAACTGGGCTTGAAGCTGCCTGCAACCCACACTGAGCCCTCTTCTGTCACAGTTAGGAGCAATACTTAACCTGAGAGTTCTGTATGAGCTACATCTGTGTGTGCTGCAGCAGCCTCTTGGATTGCAGGAGAAGCATCTGTACTGCAGGGATCTTGTACGTAGCTCTTCGAAGAGGCTACTGGCTGCATCCACTTGGTGCATTTGTCAAAGACTGCTGAACTTCACAGCACAACTGACATACTGGTATGTCACTGCTTGCACTGTAGAGAACAAAGCATGGTGAATGCAAGTTCCAGGGGTCTACAGCTCAGTGGGTAGAGGAGTACAGATACGGCAGGGGCGACTATGGCCTGGGGATACCACACTGCCTCAGTGCTCCCTCTTACTTGTCTTAAGCTCTGCCTCTCTGCTGTGCAAGGTCAGAGGAGAGGGCTGTGCTAAGCCACTACATTTTGGCTAGCAGCAGGCAACAGGTAGACAGCTGAAAATTGAAGGAATGATCATGTATGTTTTACTAGTATAAAACCAGGATGGTTTTAATTCCTGTCCATGTTCCCTGCTTTATGACTTGGCTCCTGCCCCCAGTCTTAACTCAGTGTTATGAATTCAAAAACCTCCTACATTATGGAAAATTGCTTCATAGTGCTAGTTTGACACTTCCAATCTTTCATTTTCATTAAATACTGTTTTTGCAGCAAGTGAAAGAAAACTTTGCACGAATCCAAGCCTGCATTTCAGAGCTTCGTTTGCTACCAAGAGAAGGCTGTTTCCCACAGGGGGGAAATGGAGTGGTACAAGCTGTGCAGGATGGATTGCAACAGTTCAAGCAGTACAGCAGACACACAGCAGCAGGAAGTTCAGCAAACGGTTCTGTTGAGGTAAGAAAAGACTGGGAAGGTAGCAGGAGCCATCTGCCGGACTTGTCGCTAGCCAGCACATTGTGATGACGGTCTGTGTGGTATCAAGGTCCACAGGAGGGGGTAATGAAGAAAATAAGTCCTACCAAAAAAATCCCACAGGGCAATCTCAAAATGCTCATGGAAACCAGACAGGTTCAAGTTGGAGTCATTTATGGAGACTGACTTACTTTGCAGTTAGAAAAATGTATCTGATTTTAGGCATTTAGGATTGGATGGTTTTCGCAATTTTGTTTTGATTACTTTCACAGAACTGTGTCAAAGGCAAAGCCATTCCCAATGGCTTTGATTTTCCTTTCAGCCAACAGTGATATTCTGTGATTACAGTATCAGGACCTTCCACTGATACAACAGGACCTTTGTACAAAGGCCCACACTAGTGGCTGTATTCTCAGCTGGGTGTGTGTACTTGCCTAAGTGGCAGGGAAGTTGCTAAAAGCAAGAGAACATTTGTGCAGATGTAGAAAGCAAGGTTCACGGGAAGAAGTGGGGTTTTTAAGTAGTATCAACTGATGTGAAAGGGCACAGTTGTCAAGAGGGGAGGGACTCAGAAGTGATGTTTTCTGCTGGACATAAGGAAATATCAGCTCTAAACTGTCTTCCATCTCAGACTTCACAGACTCAGAGCCCACCTGATTTTGGAGTTTTGTCAGTCCTGTAAAGGAATCCAGACCCCAAGGAGTGAAATTTTCCCAGTCCTTCTACTTTATTTAGATCCTTAAACCCTTCCAGGGTTGTGCTTTGATTAGGCAGGCTCTCCCAGCTGTAACTCATACTCACTTCTAGTATCTATCCAGGAAGCCTCTGTTTTCTTAAGGCCTTGAGGTATTTTTTCCCAACTGTTTCAAATGCAATTTGCACTTCAACTTCAAAGCTGGGGCTTGGAACAAACCGTACACTTTTGAAATACAACCTCTTTCAACACACAACAAAATCCAGGACCTATTCTAATATAGTTGAAGGAATGAAATGGCTACATTCAAAATTAAGCTGTCCACAAATATAGGGAGTTTATGTCCACTAAGCAATCCTGTTCCTCTAGATTATGCAGCTATATTATAATTTCCATTGCGTGTGGATGTCAGACACTTGCTGCAGTGAGAGGCTGTGGTATTAATATTCTTATTTGAAAGTGTTGATCACCATTTGTATAACCTAACTTGATTTTCTCATAAGAACAGCGTACACAGGTGCAATGCTAATTCCCCCTCTTCTGACTACTTACGAACTTCTATTTGCTTTCCTATACTTGGCTCAGCATGGAAAATTGGGTGTCCTCCACTCTACTGGAGTTAGTTTGACCATGTGTCACTTTGTTGATCATTTTGATAGATAACCAAATGTTTTTCTTCCTGGTACCAGAAAATAGTGAGTTCACATGGTTTGTTATTGCAGAGGTCCTAGATATACTCAGTTCCATCTAAAGACGACCTCAGAGGAGAGGTCCTCATTTACAAAACGCTCTGTGCAGCCTGCAGAGATGCTGAGCTGGAGTGCAGTCTGACCCACATCTGTATGGTAAATTCTCCTATACCCACACCACAGAATGATGTAGCAGAGTTTTGTAATAAATAAAACCCAAACCAAAGAAACAAAACCCCTAAACCCAACAGCAAAACCACAACACTCAGTCAGCAAACAAAAACCCACTCTCAAACATGCACAGATTCTATCTTGAAAGATTTCTTAGGCAGTACAAGAACTCAGTAACCCAGGAGATGTGGCTATTCTTCAGCAGCCTCATGCAGCAAACTGTACTTAAATTGCTGCATAGAAATCTCTTCCAGAAAACATCTCATATAGTAATAGAGAGCTCTTGTTGAGGTCAGCTGCAGGCAGAGGAGCTCAATAGAAGCCTCTCATTGACAGCTGTACACATGATCCCTTTCCCTTCACCATATTCAAACTAGTATCCACACTGGAGACTTTGCATTTTCCTGATTTCTATACAACAGCACTTGCCAGCTCCAGTCCTTTCTCTGAATTGCTCCATGCTAACTCTATTCCATTCCTCATTTCCACTGCCTTACTTTGCTTTGAGCTGATAGTGATACACATCAAATGTTTCTTCCAAGAAACCATGCTTTATAAAGCAAAGGGAAAGAAAAATTAAGAATAGTTTTTTTGTGGCTTCATTAGTGGGCAGTATTTATAGTGATCCTGTCTCATTTGAAAATTATCCAAAATAAAACTAGAAAGAATTCAAATAATGTAGAGATCTGAAGTATTATAGTACACTTGATTCTAACACAGGTACTGCAGAAGGTACTTCCAGAAGGCAACCCATCGTACTTGCATAACTTGAGGAAACTTCACCTCAGAGTTTTTAGTTCTGTAGAGAATATCAAGGACAAAGGACTTCTCTCAAAGCTAAAGATCCTTCCTGTTCTGTGTGCTGCAGAAATCCAACCTGTGGATTAAATTCAGTCTTCTGCAAATCCCAGCAAAAGGTGTTTCAAGAGTCCTAAATGGGATTTAAGGGGTGGCCTTGGTATTTCACATAAGGGTTAGTAAGCACCATCAGATCACCAAGGAGCCAGGAAGTGGCACCAGCCCACTTGGCACGGCAGTGGTGGCAAGGCCAAGGGCAGCAGCCGTGGATCACATTGCAGGAAGCTCAGTGGGAACAGACAGGACAGGACTATGAACAGCAGTCAGATGAAGAAGTGGAGCATGCTGGAAGCTGTTGATGAATTATGCTCATGTGTGACCCAGCAGAAACACAAGCACTTAAGGAGGTGCTAGTTGTATTAGAAGCACAGTTTCTGTAGTGCGAGACAATGATAGCCAAGATTTATAATACAAAGGCACCTCTGGCAGTTTGCTTGTGCCAATGAGATGTAGTCCTTAGGCAAAAGTGCCTTTTCCTAACAGTTGAACCACAGAGAGGCAAGGATATTCCTTCCTGACTAGTGAACATAGGAAGCAGACTTTGTTACAACCGGCTGTTATTTAAAACACAAATATTTGTTAGAAGTATTGAAAATACTTACTCTTTTGAGACCATGACTTCACAGGGAAAAAGCTACCAGCATCAGCAAAATCCCAGCAGCAGCTACAGAGCAGGAAATATGGCCAATTTGCAATAGCATGAAAAGCATCTTTCAAGCCACCAGTAGCACATTTGTTGTTAGATTAGCAAGTATAGTGGCCTTAAGGGATCCTATCTAGAAACTGTGATAATATGAAGGGAAGTCACAGCAGCTACGTCAGGTTCTGTATGTGTTAAAATATTTCTCCTGGTCTTTGTGTGCCATGTACTAGGGTGACTCAGGCTGTGAAGAGGGTAAATTGGAAGTGACATGGTACAGATGTAATGCAGCCATGGTTTTGATGAATCAGGCTGCATCAGTGTAGCAGATGCTCTGTCTATAGCTCTGCAAGAGATAATTATACCTTTTAAACAGATAAGCTACCCCCAGCTCCAGAACAGACCCTGTTCCCCATTTTCATTAGTTTCTAATTAGTTCCTAGGTCAATACTTCCAAGCCCTGCCACAGGCAGGGACCCCTTCCACTAGAGCAGCTTGCTCCAAACCCCATCCAACTCGGCCTTGAACACTGCCAGGAATGGGGCAGCCACCGCTTCTCTGGGCACCCTGTGCCAGCACCTCAGCACCCTCACAGTATATACACACTCATCTTCATATGTATAATGTGGATCTCTCCAGCAGCTGGGCTCAGACACTCAGTCTGCCTAGTAGCTGCTCCTGCATCCCAGTGTCCCCAGTTGCTGGGATCTGGGCATTCAGGCCCCAAGGCTGCAGCCCTATTCCCTGTCCTGAGAGGGCAATACTCCCTGCCCCATCCCAAGAAAAACCCTTCACTCTTGAATTGTCACTTCTGTTTGTTGGCATTAATATCTTTGTAGTAGAATTCACTTGTGAAGGTCTCCTGATAAGTTTGCCCAGATGCTCCCCATAGGAGCAGCCTTGCCTAAAATATACCTTATTCTTTAGAGTTATTAATCAGTCCTTCAGAGCAATGAGCAGATGTGCTGAGAAGACTTGGTACTTCATCATCACTAAATAACAGGAAAGGTCAGAACTCAAACCTCTCTCAAACTACTCTTAGGGTAGAAGCTGGGGCCAAACATGTCTGACCTATTTCTAGAAATGATGCTGATTGTCAATGATGAAGAAAGTCTTTGCAGTCATTTACTTAGTATAACATCAAAACTGAGGTGGGAATCACACCTACTGTTGCTCTCAAGAAACGTCTTTAGGATAGACTATACACTTAAAAACCCACCCAAACACCAACCTATACACAAAAAAAAAGCAACTCCCATTCAGCCTTCAAGTGAGAAGGCCAGATTCAGTCTACCTGAACTACAGTTGATACAGTTACAGGAAGTGGCGCTGTCCCTCAAATTCTCAGGCACTAAATCTCTCCTATGCATGGACTCTATGCCCTTACACACAAAGCATAGAACGTAAGACAGTTCTGGATTGTTTCAGCTTCTTCCAGTAGTGGCACAAAATGGCACATGTTGGCTTAAATACAAGCTAAAGAAAAATGCTTTTAAATCTGCCTTTCAATATATATTTTAACAAGATTTCTCTTCATAGTGGGACCTGTGCTGTTCGAGCAGACCAGGCACCATCACCTATCAAGAGAGCATTAGGGCAGAGGCAGCTTTTGCACTGATTTGTGTTGCAGATCACAATTTTGACAAGCCAGTCCAGCCAAGAAATGGCAAAGCATCTGGAAAAGAAGTTAAAAGATGTAGACCTGGTGAGTCTGCGAAGCATACAAGTAATTGAGGTTTTGAAGAGAGATTTTCTGCAGCCTGAGGATGTTGAGCAGCACATGCCAGCAGAAGAGCCCGATAACAGTGGTGAGTATTAGACAGACAGGATAGTGAGGAAAGTTACAGCTATAGATAGCAGGGCAACCACTTGTTCTTGCATTTGGCCCACTTTCCTTTGTGCCATTTTGTGTCACCTAAGCAGAACTACTGTGCCTGGAGCAACAGCAACAACTTTTTAACCACAGCACTTCTCTGGGGCTTTGTCACATCTGAGCAAAATTAGCATAGACTTGATAGAGTAACTTGATATTGCATCTCTTGGTATTGCCCAAAATGGATTTCATGTGCAACACAGCTTTATTGAGGGATTAAAGAGAGCCTGGAGTTTATGGGGTAGCACACTCTCAGGCACACATACTGCTGAACATCACCTTGTGCAACTGACTAGCAGATAAAAGGCCTGTGGTGCAGACAAAGGCAACCAGAATCCTTGAAGCATGCAGTGGGGGCAGAGAGAAGCAGGCAGGACATTTACAGCTTCAGTGATCGTACAGAGGCAACCCCTTCCTCCCCTTTCACCAACCCAAGATTTTATCCCTTCACAAGATGTTTGGTTCCTAGCCAATTCTTACCCTTTAGTCCTTCCCCCAGACTACATATTGCACAATAGAGTTACATTCCCAGAACAAGCAGATACCCTGTCGATTAGCTGGGCTTTGTTACAAACACTGTTCTTAGCTGCTGCTTCTTCTTTTCTCTATTCTTAAAACAGTTTTTCTTGAGCTCTTGAGGCTTTACTTCTTTAAAAACCAGTAGTTGTACACTGATAAGTTCTTCGTAGCCCTACAACCTCTGCTTTTCCATCCAGGACTCCATTTAAGAAGCCTTTACTGCTGACATTTAAATTCCCCATTCAGAAGCTGCAGCTGGTACCAACCTCTGATTCACACAGAAAATCCTCAGTTGATGACAACCTTAAATACCTGAGTCCCGATGCCTTGCAAAGTTAGTGTAAGATCTGTTACTAACAATGACAATGTAGCTTTAAATGAGTGACAGTCATTGTTGGTTGTTGTTAGCTTACCTGTCTCTAGCTGTTCTTGTTGTAGTAGCAAATTTGTGGTAAGCTGGCAGAGCAGAGGCTGGGAATGTTCAGGAATTGCAGGTTCCCTTTTGCTCTGTCCCTCACATATATGCCCCTATGCTTCATTAGTGAAAGAGCAAGTACACCCCAGAGCCTCAATTTTGTTTTCCCTGACCACATCTATGAAAAACTCCTACCTTAATCTGACAGTTCTCAAGAGCGAAATGTGAGCTATAGTGATGAGAAATTCAACAGAAATACCTGTTAGCTCCTGGGTTGAGCCTTTTTGTTCCAAAGCAAAAGGTGCTGAGCAGACTCTAAGTAAACCAGCCAGACTGTGTTTAGAAGTCCAATGCCACAGCAGCTCAGTGGTAGAAGGCTGTACATTGCAATGCTGCTGTAACTGCAACTCAAACACTGAACTGTGTAAGCGACCTCACAAAAGTTTATCAACCCTCTTACTACCTGTTAAAAGCTTCCTGCCCTGAAGGGGCAGCTCCCTCAGTGAGACATGCCTGGTTATTCTGGACTCTGCCTGTTTGAAAACAGAAGCCTTGGAGAGTGCTCATCTCTGCAGGCAGAAGTGCGTGGCTGAGGAAAGAAATCACCTTCTCTTCCTGTCCAGCACTGTTGCCACTAGCACTGGGCTCAATGAGTCCTACGGAAGAGGATCAAGGTTCTGTTACTTTGCTGTGACTTAAAATTCATTTAATATGCCAAAACCACAAGTTACAAACTTGTGGAAGGAGCTGGTGCCTCCAGCTCTAAGGCTGAGATGTTCTTTAACAGCTCTGGTAATGTCCATGCAGGAGAGGGCAGTATTTTGGGTGGCTACAAATGTTGGCTTCCCCAGTGAGGATTGTCAGAACTGGCATAAAGCTGGTGCTGCATGGAACCCTGCAGTGGATGATGAATTGGCTGGGTGGCCGCACGCAACCATTCTGGGTAGTACTTTCTAAACAACCTCCTGTCAGGCAGGAGGGTTGGTAGGAGGTATCTCTCCCCTTTCTTGGGTATGAAGGGGCCAAGTGCCTCCATATCTGACTTCAGGCATTCACTGCAGTATCCTTACATGTTCTTCCCTAAGCCAAACATTCTCCAGAATCTTCTGTTAAAACAGACTTAAAATCAAGGTTTTGTTTCTTTCCTGACTTAATATCCATGACTCCTTGTTTCAATAAGGAGCACAGGAATATGTTGTTTCCCAAGCTTCACTCGTCTTTCATTTATATATTCACTGTCTGTAATAACCAACCTGGACCTTGGTACAATAGACTAGAATGGTCTGTTTGGTGTTTCGCCTTTCCTTCCCGGTTAACTTGGATAAATGAATCTTTTTAACAGACTGCATGTCATATTTCCTCTGGGCAACAACTCTCTTGGCCGTGACACAACTGAAGAAAAGGATTTTTTGTTTTGTCTTTTAAATACTGTCAGACTTCAAGAATACAGCCTCATCCTATTCCCTTCATAACGTGGGAATAGAGTTTTGTTAGCTTTCTGAGCCGAGCCCACAGTGTCTGGAGGATAAAGACATGTAGGTTTAAGGTAAAGAAATGAGGTGAAGAAGTCTGTTACAGACCAGCAACAGCCACCCTTTAGCACGACCACCAAGTGTGGAGGCAGCAGAGATGTGCACTGAGTGACAACAAGGGGCTGCAGCTCTTGATTATTACTAGAATTCATTTTTTATTCATGCAAGTTTTGTTGCTGGCAGAATCCTTGACTGGAAATACCAGATAATACTCAGGCATAACAGTGCAGTCAGTCAGTCTGCTGCATGCAGCGGTAGCACTGAGTTTTATCCTCTCCAAACCTCAAAGCCAAGCTGATAATTTCTCTCACTATGTGTGGCTACACTATTTAAGGTGACACAAAAGGGCAATTGTAAGCACAGTTAGCAAACATGCTTACAGTGTGAATTAGGAAGTGGTGAGCATCATATGTGTGTTTAAACCAAGCTGTAATAATTTAGTGACTTTCAAAATGGCACAGACTAAATAGATTAGGAAAAGGCAGAAAAAAAGAATAAACTTACTTGCAAATCCATGCAAGATACGGGATTTCCAAAAGCGGCTGATGCTGCAACATAGAGTGACGGAATGGGAAACAAAGCTTTGCCCTTATTACGTTTTACCAGCACAGAATGCTTCTCTTAAATGACAATTTGAAAAGCAGCACAAAGACTTGCTTTCAAACTGGAGGAAGCAGAACAGCTTACATGAACTGAAATATTTAGTGGACAAGTTGCTTCCCTGAAGAAACTTGCAACAGCTCCAAAATGCTTCCAGCAAATCTAGCAAGAGATGTTGTATTGCTTGAGAATGACTATCAGTGTGATAGGGAAAAGCAGTCCCATGCTCTCTGATGCTTACAACACAGTTGTTTTAAGACTTTGATAGCAAAACTGGTTATACCTATATACAAAAGCATAACACAGGAAAAGAGTTAAAGTAAGAATTAAGGAGCCAGAAAACTGTGTTTAGGCTTAGATCATCTGTGACCTTCTGTGTTTAGAAGATCACTGGAATAAATGCAGGTTTGATCATGTTTTCCTATTTTAAATGATGTTTGGAGCGCTGAGACTTGGTTACCATTAGGACATGGCATTCAGGGCATGCTGGAATGAAAGAGGCTGCCAAAACTTCCAGGATCAACTAAAAATGTAATTTTGTGTAACTGTATTAAGCTGTTGTTACTGAAAGAAACAGTGCTAAACCCCTCCCCTCCATTCCATCCCTCCATCAAATCTCTTCAATGCCAGGAAACTGGGCTGGGCTCACACTACTCTTGGAAAAGAAAAGATGAGCATGTTTCACTTAAATCTCCTCTATGGGCTCTGTCATTCCTTTTTTGTCTTTAAGGAAATCCTGCAGATCTGCAGAGCATTTATGTGAGTAACAAACCTATATAGAGATACAGCTGTTGGAATGAAATACTTGACTTTTCTGCCTCCTCCTGCCCCAACCTGCTGAGGAATTTTGGAACTGAAATGTAAAGACATAAGACAAATTCTAATTAACGAACTTGAGGAAGAAACAGGTTTGTGGCACATTTGTGCAGTTGTTCCCTGTTCCTATGAAGCAGTTGCCTTTGGCAAATGCCAGATGCACAGGAACAGCCTTGTTAATCTGGGCTTGTTAAATACCAGGTCAAGGCTGGAAGTTTCCATCTACACAGGAAAAAAAAAAACCCTATGGTGTTGAATATGCTGCTGAATATTGTGTTCAAGACAGGCACTGGGGAAGGTACAGACACCAGCTGGAGGTTCAGCCTTTCAGAGGCCGCAGCTATGGCACTTGCCTCAGGCTTTCAGTGAGACATGTCACCTGCCAGATAAAATGGACTCGTCTTCCAAGATTTCAAGATGTTCTTATGGACAATCCAGTGAGAAGCTTGTATTTTCTTCTTTAGACTCCTATGGAGTACATGGTATTACCCTTCTGCTTTCTTTTGGATCTTCTGTTGGACTGTAAGACATTCAAGGCTCAGATCATCTCATTGCCTTGCTTATACTGCAGCTACTGCAGTAAGATCCTAATCCATTGCAAGGGGTCCTACCAGACAATGAATGTTGTCTGTCTTACTTTAGTTTACTTTACATAGCACTAGACTACAGATGGCTTTTTCCAAAGCCAAGATGTGGAGATGCAATACCTACATTCTGAGCAAGCACCTGATTTTTCAGCTCACCCAGAGAATTTCCTCTCTCATTTACCATAGCAGGGGAAGAAACCCAAACCACAGTTACAATTTCCTGCAGTACTGAAAGAAGAAGGACCAGGATATCCCCTCTCACAGGCTCATTTCCAGGTTAATACAGCTAGAAAAGACTCCAATATTTTGAAGCTCCACAGTTGGCAAGTCTTAGGGTAGCTTTGAATGTGCTAAGAACAGCCTGTTGTGGATGAAAACTGCTTGCTGCTTTCCTCACAGGAGCAACCTCCTCAGGAGAGGTCATTTCTAGGCAAACAAGGGCCATGTGACGAGCAACGAGGATTGCTTCCTCAAAACTGCAAAGCAGCTTCTCTGTGGGACAGAGACTCAATGTGCAATGTTTCCTTAATGATGAAACATCAGGGCTTGCCAGACCGTAGTCTGGAGCAGAGATCATGATATAATACAAATCCCATAGAGACAGCAAAGCTTACAGCACTTGTGGTGGGAATAGTGTGTGGGAGGACGTGAAAAGATGCAGGGGCCTCTAAATGATAACATGAGAACTATTCTGTCCCTGCCCCATCACAAACACTTAAAGCATCTGGGCATTGCCAGATTATTTGCTAGTGCAAGTTAATATTTGTGTGTGACATAGATACTGGCTCTGTTTCTGGTTTGGAAAGCAAAAAGCAAGCACTGAAGATAAAGCACTAATACATTTTTAATGAATATAATCCATATTCTGCAAGTTTCAGGAAACCTTTTTCCTATATGTACCCTGCAGATTCCTGACCAATAAATGGCTCTGCATATCTGCTCTCCAGGAATTTTAAGACCCATTGCACAGTCGATGTTGGCATCCCAACCTGTTCTCCCTAAAAATGGACAGCAATGAATGAAGTTAATTTGTTTTTACTGTTGCTGTGTATTGTGCCAACTTAAAGTGTGTATTAGGCTACATATCTATTACAGAAGAGAAAATAACAAAATAGGGGAATATTTACTGAGGAAAGGACTAAAGCATTTACCAGCCCCAAAAGGCTGTCTCTCAAAACACACGTAATTCCCCTTGTCACCTGTGTACACACTGTTTGTCAAAGTAAATTACATGGATTTCCTGCTGCTTTGTCTTCTGAACTGTTAATGTCATCTTCAGTGCATACCCTAGGAAGAAACCCAAGTCTAATAAAGGGTAGGGAGTGTGTCACAGCGGAAACACAACCAGGTACAACGGGCATTCCGCAGGGATATGAGAGCAAGACTCACAGCATCAGTCAGGGCAAGTAACTGGCAGTGGCCACAGCTCAAGGGAGAAGCAAGACATTCCCTTCTGCCAAAGAATCCTCCAGCATTGCTCCATGGGGGAGAAACTCCAATTCTCATAAACACCAGGGAAGTCTGGGTAAGGATGTTAAAGTATGTCTTAAAAAGTAGCAACAGAACTGAATGAATACTCACTTTAGTATTTAGATTTGGGAAGAACAGGATAAAATAGAAAAGAAACAAGAATGAAATGTCCTTGGCTGCAGGAGAGTCAGGCCAGACACTGGGGACAGGAGCTCAGTAGCAGGGACAGCGGGACAATCCTGTCAGAAGCAGGAGTTGATCCTACTTTCCTGCAGAGGCACAGTCTGCGTTATCTCACTGCCCTCTGATGCTGGAAGGTGGAGCAGCTGGAATCATAGAATAGTTAGGGTTGGAAAGGACCTTAAGATCATCGAGTTCCAACCATCCTGCCATGGGCAGGGAAACCTCCCACCAAACCATGCCACCCAAGGCTCTGTCCAGCCTGGCCTTGAACACAGCCAGGGATGGAGCATTCACAACTTCCTTGAGCAACCCATTCCAGTGCTTCACCACATCACACTAAAGATCTTCCTCCTTAAACCCCATCTATACTTCCTCTGTTTATGTTTTAATCCATTATACCTTGACCTATCACTGCAGTCCCTAACAAAGAGGCCCTCCCCAGCATCCTTAGAGGCCTCCTTCAGGTACTGGAAGGCTGCTATGAGGTGTCTGTGCAGCCTTCTCTTCTCCAGGCTGAACAGCCCCAACTCTCTCATCCTATCTCCATACAGGAGGTGCTCCAGCCCCTGATCTTCCTCATGGCCTTCTTTGGACTTGTTCCAACAGTCCCATGTCCTTTTGATGTTGAGGACACCAGAACTGCACACAATACTCCCAAGTGAGGTCTCATGAGAGCAGAGTAGAGGGGCAGGATCACCTCCTTCAACCTGCTGGTCATGCTTCTTTTGATGCAGACCAGTTTGGCTTTCTGGGCTGCAAGCGCACACTGCAGCCAGCTCATGTTCATTTTCTCATTGACCATCCCCCCCAAGTCCTTCTCCACAGGGCTGCTCTGAATCTCTTCTCTGCCCAACCTGGAGCTGTGCCTGGAATTGCTTCAGCCCAGGTGCAGGACCTTGCACTTGTCATGGTTAAACTTCATCAGGTTGGCATCAGCGCACACCTCACAAGCGTGTCAAGGTCCCTCTGGATGGCATTCCTTCCCTCCAGCATATCAGCTGAACAGCACAGCTTGGTGTCATCGGCAAACTTGCTGAGGGCGCTCTCAATCCCACTGTCCATGTCACTGACAAAGATGTTGAGCAGGACTGGTCCCAACACCGATCCCTGAGGGACCCCACTCCTTACTGGTCTCTAGCTGGACATTGAGCGGGACGTTGAGGAATGTCCTGCTGTGCTCTTGACAGTGGGACTTCTGTTGGCTTAGCCCTGGCTGAGCTGCCATGTGGGGGGAGAGGAATGAATTTCTGTGCTTTGGTTTTTGTGGGAGCAGATGCAGTCGTTTTTTGTGAACTGTAACTACTAATGCACACAGAACAGATATCTCCTTGCTGATGGCTGTGGCTGTGGTGTGGTCCCCTGGGAAACACACAGAGGAAAGAAGGCAATTTCTGCTCTGCATTCATCTTCTCAGAATAAGTGTTTCATCTCCTGCCTGTGTGGTGCCCCTGCGCATGCTGGAGGCTCTGCTCCTGCTGCACTTACAAATGGCAATAGTACATCTTACACATTTTGCAGGATCTGTTTCCCTGCCATCTTCATCTGGATACACCTTGGAGTTATTTTTCAGGGGGAAGTTGGTTTTGCAAATTTCATCTTGTTTATGACTTCCCTAACTGCTGCCCAGACTACACATCCCCATTCCTAATTGCTGCTAGATCATAATATTTTCTCTGCACCTCCAACATGGTCACTTCAATACTTCCTATTTCCTTGCAAACAATTTTACCTTCTTGTATTCTTTGTAACAAGTCTTTAAATTTGATGCATTTCACTCTATGTAATGTTATGGTGGTGGTAGGTTTGATGTTCATCTGCAAGGTGTTCTACTGGGAGACTGTTGTGTACCAAGCAGCACTTCAATGTTAATGGGTTGAAACATGTCCTCTGCATTGGTCAGGTGCAGGTGAAGCTTCACTCCTGTTCTGCATTCTGTGACCACCTGCTCCTTTAAACACATGCTGATGATGTTTAGCAATTTAGTCCTGAGCCATGCGGCAAAGTTAACGTTCACCTCCTATTTGGAGTGTAAGACTTTCCCAGCATGACACACAATTCCCCATGTTATAGCAGTTCAGTTTTGCAGTCTCTGATTTCTCATAGCATCACGTATCCAGGGTCCCTTGCTTAGGGAAAAGGAGGAAATAGTTTTATATTGTGAGAAGAGTCTCAGAGGCCAGCGTTAAGATAACCACAGCAGAGTTTCGCACCAGTCACAACTCTGAAGATGGAATATCCTGTCCACCCACCCTGTTGATGGGAAGGGTGTTGGTGTGGCCTGTGGGATGGCTCAGCTTCTAGCAGTGTCCCTTTAAGAGGGCGGTCTTCATAGTGCTGTGCTGTGATGGGCATGGTAGTGGCTTCTAAAGCACTTACATGAAAACACTTGGACCAAGGAGCTGTAGTTTCGAGGGAAGTGCAAGAGCATGTTCTTTTGTATGACTGAAAATATTTGTGCTTTCTTCACCTTTTTTTCCTGCAGACATTGCAATCCTAGGAATGGAAATCGATGTGCAAACCATAGAGGACAATGTCATCAGCTTGGAGATGCTGTTTAAGTCATGGCTACATGACTACAGCACAGAGAAGGAACACCTCCATCTCCTTCTCCCATCAGGAGGCTTCAGCCATGCCACTGCACCCAAGACCACCCTGAGTATTTAATTTTCTCTCCCCCTCTGCAGGTAGTTTCTGAATCCCACAGCCTTAAAGATTACCCAGGCCTGTGCTCTGGGCATGTTCCCTCATGTTTGGGAACCCAAGTAAGGTCTCTGGGTGACTCTGAAAGCTGCTGGAGTTCTGTTGTCTCAGGCTGAGGAGCCATTTGCTTAGAATACTGCCAGGTTGCTGCCAAGTCCTGTGGCTGCTGCTGCTGTAATGGCACAGGCAGTTAAGGTATTTTGTTGCCGGTAGATTTTTTTCCTTCATCATAATACTGAGTTTCATACTTGATGCACAGCTAGCAAGACAAACCAAGTTACACTGCAGTGAGTTTTTTCATCTTCCCACACTAAAGAAGTCTTCAGAAGGCCAGAGAAATTGTATGCAGCCACATACCCTGTTATACCAGAGTTAGCGTCATCAATGTGCTGGGCTTCTCTGCAAACACTGGTAGAAAAGCTGGGAGGAAACATGTGTCTCTGAACCCATGTGCATTGGGAAAAGCTCCTGATCCCCCTATGGCTGGTCACCCATCATCAAAACTGGAACTTGCTGCCCAGTTACAAGTTTCCCTTGTGTGTACAATGGGGATTGACTTGCTTTGTGCCACAGGCTTAGCGTTGTTCTTCCCTTAGTAGTTGCTGTTGCTAAAGAACATTGACAGTGTTTGTATGTGCTTGCACAATGTGCCATTTACAGCAATCTAAACCAATCTCCTCCCAGTGTGCCTCAAGTGCGATTTGCAGGAGAGGTTACTCGACCCAGCTCTACTTTGTGGGACAGCTGATGGCACCGTGAGAGCAGCAGATGTGAATTCACCATGTCAGATGGCAGCCTGGCCAGCTACAGTGCTGTATAAACTCCGGGTTGTAAAGTAAGTGTTGTTACACTTTTTGCACTTGGTAACCGGAAGGCTGGTATGACAGCAATCTTCACTCTTTGTGTGCAATCTCATCTAGTAATAGCACCATAAAGCACCAAGGGACTCCCAGTACTAGTGAGCAAAAGTCCTACCTAAGGTCCCCTCGACACCTGTAACTCTGGGCGTTATGGACCAGCATATCCCAGCCGTACAGGCAGAAGCACAGCACCAAAACCGGTGTGTCATGGGTTCAGCAGCAGCAGTCATTTTTCTTTAAGCAGTAGCTGGTGAGCACTGTGTTTTGGATTTTTGGCT
>JASSUY010018691.1:0-63708 GCA_032466535.1 Forpus xanthops | reverse complement strand
CGCCGCCACCGCAGCGCGGTAGCGTGTGGTGCCCCAGCCGCTGCCTCTGCTTCCGCACCACGGTGCGCTGCATGCATCTGATGCTGGAGAGCGTCCCCGCCGTGTCCCCCCAGACCACCATCCTGTGAGTAGCCGGGCCGGTAGGGACCGGAGTGGAGGGAGGGTAGAGGAGGAGGGGATACCTGGGGTGGGAGGCACTTTGGGTGGCGGTGGAGCCTCAGCCCTTTGTCTGCGGTCGGGGGAGGGTGGTTGGACCTGCGGCTGTGGCTCTGCCCGAGCTTCCCAGGCGCCCCCTCCGTTACTGGTAGGGCTCCTCGGTGAGGAGCGGCGAGGCGGCCCGGGGCTGGGATGGAATCGCCGCCCTCCGCCCCACTGCCTGCGGGAGCCAGCGGCCGGTCGCGGGGGTGGCATAACCCGGCGTCCCCTGCCCGGTTTAGGCGGCTGGAAGCGGGGGTCTGGCCGATGGCCCTGGTTTTCCAGGAGCGGTTAGAGGTGGGTATTCTGGTTAACCTGTGGGCATTGTGTCTCCAGTTTAATCGTCCCGAGAAGGATTTTGCTGCTTCCTTAGTATCCTGCTTAAAAGCATGTTGAGCTGGCAGGAGAATCGGCGGGGATTGATGTAGCGCTTTCTGTTCAGTTCTGAGACGTGGTGGGGATGAATGAGCTAACAGGGACCCAAACCCTGGGCTTATTGGAAACTTACCTGGTTCAAGTCTCTGCGGAGACTTGGGATCATTATTTGATGTTCTTTTAAGCCGTGCACTAATGTGTCAGTGTAAGTGCCTAGTCGTTCTTCTGCAGGATCTGGCCTAAGTGAGTGATAAAATTCAGTATTGACAATGATTGTCATCTATTTAATTCAAGATGTTGCTGAAAGTTACTTTCCAGCCGTATTTGCTGGTAAGATGCAAAGTTCTAAACAAACATCATACACTATTTTGTTTCGAGGCTTACTTGAGCAACAGATTTGTTCCACTAGCCTGTTTAGATGTTATTTGGGCTCAGAAAACTTGTCACCAGCCCTGTCCTTCCCTTACACATAAGCAGCCATGGAAGCTGAGCAGAACTTGGCCCTGGGAATTTTCTGCGGAGCCTCTTGTAATAAATTGACTACAAGTCTGACTTTGTCAGATATTTTCAAAAAGGATCTTTAGCTTTGGTTTGTTTCAGCTTCCAAGTATTATTTAATGTGAAGAGTACAGCCATTTAACATCAACTGAGTCCCTCTTTGGCAAGCAGCACAGCCTTTTGGCAGAATGGAATTAGTTCTGCAGTACTTGTAAACCTTTTAGGGAACAGTACAGGAAGTGGGTGTTTAATGTTTCTTACATTTGAAACAAAGTACATTTACAGAACACCTTTTGCCTTGAGATTACAGGACACTGTGTAAAGCAAGTTTTGTGAATCATCTGAAATGTAATAAATAAAACCTTTAGAGTGTGGAGTTAAGTCTTAATGGCTTGGTTTCATGTTATAGGTAGAACAGCCTGCAATGGCAGAAAGTGTTAGGTTAAACCCAGCTGGGGTGGAGCTCCCCTTATGGTGGGTATTTATAATCTTGCAGTGAGTTAGATGAGTGTGAACAATGCAAGCATTATACTCGTCTAACCCCACTAATATATCAAATTGTCTAGTATCCCAAATCTGAATTATCATTCCAGTATAATGCAAGCTGCAATCCAGCAGTAGTAATGCTAAAGAAGTTGAAGACATTTTTTCGGCTTGAACAGTAATTCTCAAAATATGCCTGTGGATGACCAACATTCTTCAAAACAAAACTGTGGCCTTATTTGGCATCTAGTAATGGGTATTCTCTTTATTCACCAGTGCACTAGGCACTGATAGAAATAAAATAAGTAATCTATATCTAAATTGCATCTGTAAATGCACAATTACTCCTTTTGCTACACTTGTGCTACAGTTCTCCTTCTACTCCTTCTGCTACAGACTGTGAGTGAGGAGGAGGTGGGCCAGAAGACAGTTAATATAAATCTCTAGGACAAAGAACAGTGGTACAATTTATTTAATAACAAGTAGTTTGAAGGTACCAATTATACATAAATAGTTTCCCTATTGTATATGAATTGCCTACCTTTAGCTCTAGGATGTACTTTCAGAATAATTATTACAGATCTGAATACTCACAGAACTACCACAGATTTTTTTTTTTTCCTTTCTCCTTTTCTGCTACGTAAAAGTGCAGTTCTGCACAGCAGTGTTGCACTTCCTGGAGGCAGCCCATCACCCACAGAGGGCTTTCTACACACAAGAAGAGTTTCTTTTTTCAGCATGAAAATAAGAAGCAGTTATTTCATCTCTGGTTTGACTCTGACAGTTTGTCTGTTATGTGGAGCCTGTGTATTAGATGTGTTTAGTAGTGGTGTTGATACATAGATAATTAGAAATAATGAATCGATTTCAATTAAGTGCCTTCCACATTAAAACACGGGCTCATGAAATCATGCAAAATGTGTTGCTGATGGGTTAAGCCCATTTTTACTGGCATTGGTGAATTCCACATTTTTGTTTGGTTTATTTTATCCTTAGGGCATAGATTGACACTGCAAAGTAATTTTGGGGAAAAAAAAAAAAAAAAGTCACCATAAATTTGTCCTCATTTTTAAGCATATAGTTATATTGGTTTTGCTGAGCACTGGTTCTGAAAACTCTCCCATTTTGGAAGCTGAGTTGACTTTGCTGTACTTCACATATAATTTGTTACATGGATTAAAGCAGCATGAGGCCCAGATCAACAATGAGAGCCAAATGTTTTTCCCCACGTCAAAAATGTCTACTTCTAATCTGTCTCTCTTTTGAGAAAACTGTTCATAACATTACACGTTTCTGATCTTGCCAGTGCTACTTCTGGCTGTACATTTTCTCACTCTCTCCTGCTTCCCCTACTTTCTGGCATTTTCTGCTTCCCTGCTGCAGGCAAGGATCCACAGCATGCATTTCTTCTGCAGGGTGGATTCTGCCAGCATTGAAAGTGCTCCTGGAGCCTTGTGCAGGCATGTGATTTTACCCAGATGAGATGATTGCGCAGGCTCTTTGTAGGAGTAGAGCTGGCATCCCAGCCCACAGGTCCTTGCTGTCTTCCCTTAAGAATGGAGGCCCATCTCCAAATCGGTTTGCAAAACCACTTCATGCCTTAAGTACTGTTGTGGAAGTTTCCTTTCATCTCTGACTAAATACACAGTGCTCATGTATTCATGGAAATTGCTGAAACATATTTATATTAGACCACTTAAATGGTTGAGGAATGTGCAATTCTGGATGCAGTACTATTGCTATCCTCTCTTCGCTGCATTGTATTCCATCTTACATTTATTTGGGGGTGTCGTGGTTTAAGCTCAGCCACAACTCAGAACCATGCAGCTGCTCTCTCATTACTCCCCTTTCCTCCCCTCCACTCCCAGAGGGATGGGGAGGAGAGTCGAAAGAATGTAACTCCCATGAGCTGACATAAGAACAGTCCAGTAACTAAAGTATAACACAAATCACTACTGCTACCACCAATAATAATAATGACAAGGAAAATAACAAGGGAAGAGAATACAACTGCTCACCACCTGCCGACCGATACCCAGCCCAACCGAGCAGTGATCTTACCCTTCCAGGTAACTGCCCCGAGTTTATGTGGTGGGCAAGACATGCTGTGATATGGAATACCTCTTTGGTCAGTTTGGGTCAAGTGTCCTGTCTCTGCTTCCTCACGGCTTCCCCTTCTCCCTGGCAGAGCATGAGACTCGGAAAGTCTTTGATCAGAGTAAGCATTACTGAGCAGCAACTAAAAACATTGGTGTTATTAGCACTGTTCCCAGGCTGAAAGTCAAAACCACAGCACTGCACCAGCTACTAAGAAGGAGAAAAATGACTTCTGCTGCTGAACCCAGGACAGGGGGATTTCTGTTTTTTTTACAGCAATTTCTAGTTCATAGACTTTGTAATTCTGACTGGGGTCCTTTGAGCATTAATACAATATGTTACTATTTATATCTTACTAAAGCATAACCAAAATCCAAGCTTGTCTACAAGGCTACATACACATACTCAGACCAATACTACTATTTGTTCACAGTTTTTCTTGGCAACACCTGGATGCTCTGGGTTTTTGCTAGCTGTACAAGCATAATTGCACACACTGCAGTGGATCTCACAAGAATAAGAATAGAAACTAATGTTCTGTTAAAAGCAGAAAAGGTAAAAATTGGTAAAAAATATCGTCAAAAGAAATATTGGCAAATACTGACGAAAGTGAATTTGAGTTGCACTAAGAATGGCATGCATATCATTGAGCAGAGAATTTTATTTTGAAATGAGTTACTCGTTATAGTATTTGCTATGGGTAATTATTACTTTAGCTATCCTGCATGTCTGTTGTGACTAAAGCACCCTTTAAATGAGTGTAATTTTAAGTGATTAGACCTAACAGGACTTTTGAAATTGCAGTCATTGCAGGTGAGTAGTTTTTGAAAGTCACTGAAATTAAATTGGAGGCAACAGTCTCAGTGTTGCTTGTTACTGCTTTTGCTTATATAATTGCAACGTGTTCTAAAAATTTGATAGTTTACAGTGCATGCCTTTTTACTTATCTCTTTTAATTTCTGGTTTGTAGTGTAAATGACAAGGATCCATCCAAAAGGAAAGGGGAGAGCTTTAGTTGTTTAATTCTGTAATGAGTTTCTGGATAGCTGCATTAGAAGTACTTTTTTTTTCAGAGCTCCATGAGAATCTTTGTGGAATCTAAGGTACACTCACAATGCAAGTGAAAAGCATCACTGGTGCTTTTCAAGAACATCTATCTTAATACAATAAAAAAAAATCCTCCAATAAAACAACTGAATTACCCAAATCATGCATCTGTTCGGCGGATACATGAATTACTAAAGAGATAGGAGTAATGGAAAAGTAATGGAAATGATATTTTGCATTTCACTGTTGATTAGTTATAACATTACGCCTCTAAACAGGCATTCAGGGAAAAAAAACAGGTGATATGTATGAATTTGGTCAGTGCAGTAGTCTCTCGGCTATTACAGCAAAAGGATGCATACTATTTGCAGATCTATGATTTGCAAATGATACATTATCGGTCAGCCCTTTTAGAAAAATTCCTGCAGATTACGCAATTAGGACAGCAAATAAATACACCTCAACAGTGTGAAAGTCTAAGGATTGTGCTCTCAAATCTGGACTATGAATAAGCTTGATCACTGCTGAGCATAAATTTACATTTAGGAAGTAGTTGAGAGATATGACACTGGTGTAAGATTTTAGATAAGACACAGATTTATACCTGCTTAGTGTTCAAGAAAGAAGAAGATACTGAAAGGTTTATTTGAAGTGTTTGAGAATAACTGAATACCAAGCCAAATCTTGACAGACTCTTGACTGGGCAGTAAACTGCATTAGACATCAGTGATGATTTACTTGAATTACAAAAAACAGGGGAAAAGCATAAGATTATTTCAATTAGAAATACTCTTCCTTCATGGTTTTCCTTCATGGAAATTGTGTGTTGAAGAATTCAATTTGAGAGTAAAACACAAATTAAAGAGGCTACAATGTATCTCTCTATGCATGGTGATCTTACACTGGAGTCTACGGCCATGTTTGGTGTCAGTGAGTAGCAACATAGCTAATACTGTCTGTTGTCCTGGAGCAGGACTCAGCCCACTCAAAAGGGGACACCTTCATTTAGAATCGGTCATAGAATAGTTAGGGTTGGAAAGGATCACCCAATACTCCGTCCGATCTGGCCTTGAACACTACCAGGGATGGAGCATTTACAACTTCATTGAGCAACCTGTTCCAGTACCTTACCACTCTCTCTGGAAAGAAACATCTTCCTTGTATCTAGCCTGAACTTCCTCTGTTTAAGTTTTAACCCATTACCCCTTGTCCTATCACTACAATTCGTAATGAAGATTTCTTCCCCAGCATCCTTATAGGCCCCCTTCAGATACTGGAAGGCTGCTATGAGGTCTCCACCCAATCTTCTCTTCTCCAGGCTGAACAGCCTCAGCTTTCTCAGCCTGTCTTCAGATGGGAAGTACCTGAGCCCCCTGATCGTCCATTATCATTTACTAACTATACTATCTAGCATTATTTGAATTTCCATGAGAAAATTATTTCTAGTCTCACTGCCTCTCCAAAAAGGATGCAGGTATCCATTGGTCATATCTGCTTGCTCCTAACAGATGTCCCAGGCTAGGACATCTAAACCAACAGCAGGTACTGCTGCTTGGACAACTGAATTAAGCTGCTACTGTCTGAGCAATTTATGAGTTTATCCATGCTTTCTCCAGTGTGAATGTGTTGACTAGTTTTCTGTTAACAATAGGAGTATAATAGATATCGATATTTTTTGTCAAACAAAACTAAAAATGTTTTTCAGAAGAGAATGTTTGCATAGTATTTCATCAGACAGAAGCTGCTTGCAAAAATTGAGTCATACATAATACAAAAAGTAACTTCAAAGTATGCTAATTGTTTTTAAGAGGAGAGTATTCTCCTCCACTAAGCCATATTCTCTGGGTATCAACAAATCAAATAGATACCACAAAAGATACCAGACCTCCCCAAGAAAACAGCTCGAGAGGGTGTGTTGGATGGGAACCCTCTAAAGCCATTCCCAGACAATCTCTCTGTACTGCTGATGGAATGAGCCAGGGCCAAGGCATGAGTGTGTTAAGGAGACGTTTTCAGAGCTTGCATAATATGCTTGGTCATTAGCAGGAACAGAAGGGCACAGTATTTATAGAGTGTTTGGCATTTACTGTGAGACATTAGGCAAAGCTGCTGAGGGATGCAGCAGAAGGCCCAAAACAGTCTTTATTTACAGATTTATAGAACATATCTGCGTATCACTAGATCCATTAGTAGGAAGGTATTTTTGTTATCTCAACAACAAGTTATTCCTCATATTCTTTGTTAAAGAATGTGAAAATATGTGGAGCAAAATTATACCCTTTGTTTCCTGCAAGTATCCTACTGTATATTTAACAAAGTCATCAGAGGAATATGTTGTATTAGGTTGAACTTAATAAATATAATTTCTGATTTTCATCTGTTTTTACTAAGATGTATTTTTGACCAGTAAATACTTAACATTTGAGTGTCAAAATGCTGAATATGTATTTGTTTACATTAAGATATCTGTAATGAGTAAAACTAAACTTACTATTTGACTTACTATCTGTTCTTTGAGTGTGACTGAAAGTGCAGCTTATAAACAAGTAGTCAGAATTGAGCAGCATATAGTGATTCATCCCTTTAATTTGCAGTTTAGGGCTTTTCTGAGCTACAGACCATTTCCACATTATATGTAAATATTGATGTATTTCTCCTCCACAAATCTTTTTTCAAATAATTTAGCTGTTTCTTGCATTCATATCTTTCAGTGCGAAGGACTACTGACAAACTACATAGTCTAAATTACTCTCATCTTTTGTTCAAAGCCTGCAAGTTGCCAGCTTCACTTGGTGTCCCCCATTTCTTCTGTTGAAAGAGGCAGGGCATACTCAAACCCTCTCTGTCATTTCAATGCCAGTCATGATTTTAAGACCTTTGAATCTTAAGTTTCTCCATTCTTTTTAAAGTTGAGAATTCTTCTCACTGAAAGATTTGTGTTCTTAACATCTGAACTTCTCCTTCCCTCTCTGCTGTGTTTTGAGGTGGGGAAATTAACATTTTCTCCAGTATTTGGAGGGACCAGTCTTGTATATGGGCTAACTGGGGGTTTATAGAGTAATATTAAAGCAGCTTGTTCAGCCTTGAGAAGAGAAGGCTCAGGGGAGACCTTATAACAATCTTCAATACCTAAAGGATGCCTACAAGATATCTGAAAAGGACAAGATGTCTGACAGGAAAAGGAGGAACGGCTTTAAGATGGCAGGGTAGATATAGATTAGATATTAAGAAATTCTTTGCTACGAGGGTGGTGAGACACTAGAACATATTGTCCAGAGAAGTTGTGGATATCATCCCTGAAAGTGTTCAAGGCCAGGTTGGTTGGGGCTTTGAGCAACTCGGTCTTGTGGAAGGCATTCCTATCTGTGGCAGGGGAATTGGAACTAGACGCTCTTAATGGTCGCTTCAAGGATTAGGATTGTCTCTGGTTTTATTGTCTGTTCCTTTCCTAATACTTCCCAACATATATCTATCTCTTGAACTGTTTCCATGGAATTACCAAGGGTAGCTTAAGATCTTGTCTGTAAGTTGTAACGATCAGTTCTAGGTCCATTATTTTATTTGTAAGGTTTGTTTTTTCTCTCTATGCATTACCTTGTTTTAACATGCATTAGGTCTGCATTTCAATAGCCATTCATGGAATGCTGATGTGCCCTTCTGCTGTTCTTCCTAGTCTGATTTTGTTAAAGTAGAAGAATAATCAGAAGCAAAACCTTGTGATCGCTGTTGTTCATTCCTTTTCCACTTATGGATAAATTAAACCCAGCAAAGCTCCATGTGAAACTCTACTGGTGACCTTCCTGCACAGTGAAAATTCGCCATTTACTACCAACATCTCTTTATATGCTCATCTGAATTGTCTAGAATATTAGCTTTCTTGCTGTTTCAAGCGTACCTTCTAATTCCCAAAGCTCTGGGAGTTTGGACTGGGGCTAGCACAAAATTTTTTCATTTGGAAACATTTTGGAAAGCCATGAAGATTATGTAGATGAGTCGATTGTTTGGTATTGTTGTCTAGGTTCCCAGCTGAAAATCACAATTTTCAATATTTTCCTCTCTTTCTGGTTCTGCTAGCAGATAGCTTCAGTGTCTTTACTGTTGCTCAGTTTTCCCAAACAGCAGAAAAATTAAAAGTGATGAGTTAGATCAATTTTAATCATTACTTTGGGGAATTTAGGGGCATGAGTAGCATCAAATAGTAAGTTGGTGAGTAGCAGAGACAAACATGGGATTACTCACTGGAAAGTGTACGGAATGGGTGCTTGGACATGAGTAAATATAATCTTTCTTCTAATTCCCAAAGAAGACTGGTGGAAAAATGACAGAGATGCCTATCCCTTGCATCATCCAGAAGGTCTGGATCTGGGATACAAGGGGAGGAGTGTCTCATCTAACATTGTGTAAACATATGCATAACAGAAATAAATTACTAATCAATATTCCTATCTCCTCCATTTTTCTGAGTAGCTCTTACTGGCTTGTCCCCCAGGTGAGGTCAGTGCTCATTAAGAGATGAGGTGAGGATGTTATTAGCCAGTAGAAAACTTGGTGATGTAGATATTGAATAAATGTTAGGCTGTCCACATGTGCTTATGGATTGGCTTGTGAGTAAGTTTAAATTAAAAAATTAAGTCTAGCAGAGAAGTAGAAAATATAGCCAGTAAGGAAGAGAACAGAGCTCAGGGTAAGGATAGAAGGAAGCTGTAGAGAGAAGCCAACATAATAGAGAAAATGCTATTATGACATGAAAAAGTATCAGACAATTATTCAGAACACAACAACAACAAAAAAAGAAGATAAATAGTGCATGATGTATAAAATTGCATAATTTTTTTAAATTACAAAACAACCTTTTACAGGAATATTTTACTGCACATAACAGGTAGAATGAAAATGGTAGATTGTTTTCAGGCCCAAGTTCCTTTTTGATCAATTAAAAAACAAACTCTAAATTTCACCTGTTTTGATTCATCTCTCAAGATAGTGTTTTTTCAATTACTTTTCTTTGAAGTAAAGTTTCTGAGACTTTCAAAGCTTATTGTATTTGTTTACAATATTTTTTCCCACTTCATATATTATTTTGTGATTAAATATTTTATATTTTGTAATTTTGTACACTTTAGATCTCACAAATGTGAACTTCTGCTTACCATTGTATACACAAACCTTCTGATTCTTCATGGGCTTGGATGTTGGCTGAGTCTCTTTCCAGCAAGCCTTACAGGCTAGGACCTCACTTATAGAAAATCTCCATTGATGTGACATTTAAAATCTGTCATCACACAAGCTAAATATTTATAGCTGCTTGTATTTCTGGAGAATTTTATATATAAAAAATAAGTTAGTATTTTAAGTACTTGTGCGTGCTTGTGTTTATATTTACACATGCTATACATACTGTGCTTCTGCATGTGTGCATATCTATATACAGTAAAATAGAAACAAGTCAAATCCTATAGTTGTTTCTATTTATCAACAACAATTTTATCATTTCTTCCATTTGTATCTGATGAAAAAAAAGCCCAAAACATTACAAAAATAGTTTTACAGGCTTCATTATTACAAATATGGGCAAAGTTTCAAGACAATCCAAAGAGATGGTGCAATGAGGGCTCGCTGAGCTGGAATTGAATGACTCAAGTATTTCCTTTTCCTTCCTTTGCTTATCAGGCTGCCAAATTTGATTTCTTTTTGGTATGGAATTGTTACTGTTGCTAATGAGAATCAAGTGGTTCTTTTAAAAAGAAAATGTATGCTTAATTTATTGCAAAAAACCAAAGATTCTCAAACTTCTGGAGGAATACATGAGAGACCGATGTGGACTGTCAGCTTCATCCGCTTTGTGCATTTTTGTTTACAAAGATTAGCAAAGATGAGGGCCTTGAAGAGTTTGTGCAGTGCCTGGCATGGCTTTCTGAACATTTTGAAAGTTGGTAGAATGAAAGCAGTTAAGTCTGGTGCAATATAGTGTTCTTATTTTTCTTTTTGTTTCTTTTTTTTTTTTTTTTTGTTGTTGTTTTGTTTTTCCTGAGTAGTTTTACTAAGCAAAACAATGTGCATACCTTTTTAAATCTAAAGGACTGTGAGTGACATTGCTCCCTTTTTATGTTAAAATCTGTTGTTCAGATTTGCAGACCTTTTATTCTTTTTCCAATTGCCATGCCTGAGTCTTTCAGAAACATCTTATTTCAGCATTCTTTCCCCCTAAATCACTTGTTACAACAGTCTACTCCTTTCCTGGCTGGTCTGAAAAAGGAAAAGAATATTACTTTGTACGCAGCATTACCTTAACTAATGACTGTTTTTGGTGAGCAGGATGATGACTGTTGATTGTCAAGCTATTTGTGTTGAGTTAGCGAGACTGATTGATTTATTGTCTGTTTATTGGCCATATGGCTGCTGGTTCCCTTCATAGGAGAAAAACTACAGAATTAGCGAGTCCATGCTTGCTTCAACTTACATCCAGGCAGTGTGAGCATCATAGCTGGTGCAATATGAAATTCAGTTCAGACTTCTCAAAACAGTTAAATTCAGAGGCTTATAGCCACTGTTCAATGTCTGCCATGCTCTAGAGAAGATAAATATTTTGGTTTTTTATGGTTTTATTCAGCTACTTCAATATAAAATCTCACTCTTTGATATCTTATGGTTATTTAATGCCTGATTATCATGATCACAAAATGAATTTCATTATAATCAGATGCCATCTCTCATAACATTCAGATCTTTAAAGTGTGTCGGAATCAATGTCTTACAATGTTTTAAATTTTAATTGATGTTTTAATTTTTTCAACAATATTTTGGAAGAAATGTGGCACAGTGTATGGTCTGGTGCACAGATAACCAGTGAGCCTTTCAAAACTCAAAATAAACACAAATAAATGCCATATTACATTTTCTGCTAAGATAATGTAAAAAGCTGGAACAGCAGGGTATACGTATGGCATACGTATATAAAAACTCCACAGTAACTGATTTGCTGCTGCAAAGCTGCCTGTCAAAGAAGGATTGCCTTTTAAGGCTATTTGTTACTCTTTGGGGTAACTAATTTGGGTTCAAGGAAAAAGTTTTTGTTTGATGGCTTTTTGATAATATCCCTGAAAATTTGAGAGGTAGGAATACTTTAAGGTAGTTTTTGGTTTGTTTTGTTTTTTTTGTTTTTTGAAGACAAAAATTGAATCATAACAGTTGGATCTTTGACTTAGATAATACTCTCAACATCTAATTACAAAGTGATTTTAAGTGCCAAATAAAGGGCAGACTTCCACTGAGCAAGAAGAGCTGCAGAGCTATGACAGGACTGCAAGAACAGGTGGTTTTCTCTGGCCAGATTCAAGTCCTTAGCTTTCTGATTTAATTTTATTGGCCTGAGCAAAGCTGAAATAAGTGTAATAGCACCCATGTAGGGGGCAAAATCAGCTAAAATAAATCAATTAAAATGGTTTCTAGTTAGACTTTATGTATAGCTAAGCATGTCTTACATGAAGATTGAAGACATAGATATCAGATGTGTAAATAATTGCTACTAGGCAATTATTAAAGGTTTCCAAAGACCTTTCTCAGAGTAGAAACTTTTCCAATACTGTATTTAATGTAACTTTAAAAACTCTGGTTATAAGATGGACCTTTTGAAGGGAGTCCAGAGGAGGGCCATGAATATGATCAGAGGGCTGGAGCATCTCTTCCATGAAGACAGGCTGAGAGGGTTGGGCTTGTTCAGCCTAGAGAAGAGAAGAATCTGGGTGACATTAGAGCAAGGACACCCACAAAAAAAGCTGGAAAGGGACATTTTACAAGTGCATGTAGTGATAGGGCAAGGGAGAATGGTTTTAAACTGACGGA
The DNA here is from genome assembly GCA_032466535.1 of Forpus xanthops. NCBI lineage: Eukaryota > Metazoa > Chordata > Aves > Psittaciformes > Psittacidae > Forpus > Forpus xanthops. The sequence goes on along the minus strand of JASSUY010018691.1, from coordinate 51,171 downwards.
GGGGATATTTAGAGTAGATGCTAGAAAGAAATTTTTCACTGAGGCTGGTGAGGTGCTGGAATAGGCTGCCCAAGGAATCTGTGGCTGCCCCATCCCTAGAAGTGTTCAGGGCCAGGCTGGACAGGGCTTTGAGCAACCTGGTCTAGTGGAAGGTGTCCCTACCCATGGCAGGGGAGGTTGAAACTGGATTATCTATAAGGTCTCTTCTAACCCATACTATTCTATGATCGTATGATTTTTGGATATATCTTGAGTGTGAAGAATTGCATAAAATAAGTGGAAATGTAAGAAATATTTTCTAAAATTAAAAAATAGTCCGAGACAGTATTTATTGGTAATTTCCAAATGAGCAGTTTGGCACATTGGCGGCAAAAAGCAAAGTTTATAATAAAATAAGAACACCTCCTGGTATTCATTGTCAGTCTTTATAGCAGGCATATCTGTATGAAGATATCCATCAATCAGTAGATGTAAAATAGAATTATCTTTTGAAGAATTTTGTGGGTATCCCAAACACATTAGAGAATACAGGTTAAGTTTTCCAGTTTTTATGAACTTGCAACATGAACGCTTAGAGAACAGGTATAAGAGGCAGGTACATAACTTCTCTACAGCTCATACACTTACTTACTCAGGCATATTATGTAGGTCACTTTTTAACTCCATGGCATGTGCTCATAATCCCTTATTCATCAAAGGAAGAACTAGTTGTTGTTTGGCATTCATGATTCAACAATATCAAGTTCAGTTTGAACTGCTTTGCAATATTGGTAAAATGTTTGTCAGGTGTTGTTTGTAACAGAATTTGAATCCTGGTGAATTTTTGTTTGTTTACTTATTTGTTTGCTGTTGTGTTTTTCCTTTCCTTTCCTCCATAGCTACCTTCCCAAACTTTTTTGCTGAAAATCAGTTTAACCCGCCCCCCCCCCCCCCAAAAAAAAAGAAACCCTCATCAGTAGCCTATAATAATAAATACATCTTAGTCTGTTATCAGAAGTAGAATTTGCATTTATAGGATCCTTAAATATTAAAATATCTTTTATTTACTTACTGGCTTCTGTAGGTTGACTTGACTTTGGAAATATCCGTGTATATCTGAAGGGTTCTTTCCCTTTTTCAAGAGCCAGTCTTCTGGACAATATAAACAAAAAAGTCCTCTTAAAACAGGCAGGTGATTAGGGTGGAATGAATTGATTTTATTTTTTAAATTTGAACTTTGGAGATAATTGGATATGATGGTAGGTGCTCATAAAATAAATTCCTTTTAAGATTTAGACCCAGATGTAGGAAATTTCCGATAATGTCAGGATTTGAAAAAAATTGTTGAATGCCTCTGTGGATTTAAAATTTGCTTTTTCTTTCTCGTGGTTGGTATCCCCTTCATTCCGTAAGTCTGTTGTTTTGAACTGCATAGTGACAAAGCTTCAAAGAGGGTGTGAAGTAAAATGTCCATTCAGCTCAGCCTTATCTTTATCCCTGTGGTTTAGACATGGGAAGCATTTGTCCTTCCAGAGATCAGAATAAGTACTTAATCTCAGGAGAGATTTCAGCCACGACTCTAGTAGCATTATCTGATGCCTGAGGAAAGTTCGCCAGTAGAAATTCATTGGTTTAAGAGGTTAATTGCTGTGTCTGTGGCTTGCACTCTTCAGCCTCTTAAATTCTACTTAAGGTATTTTAAGTATTTGTGGAAATCCCAGCCATAAATTAGCATTTGTGTGCCTTTGGATCAGAGTGTATATTTGTATGACTAACCAGTTTTACAGCAATGATGGTTTAGCTGTGAGTTAAGCGATTCTTCACGAGAATTTGGTGAATAGTATCTGTGGGAAAGATTTTTTTCATTGGCTTTTAAGCAGTCCGCTTAGTCAAACAGAGTACTAGTAGTCTGTACATTTCCAAGATATGGAAATATATGGGTTTGGGTAGTAAGAACATTCTAAGAATATTTTTAAAAGATGAAAAGTAATTAGTAGATATATCTGCTTATTGCAACTAAGATTTTTTTTTTAATTTTTAGCTGCAAATAGTACTCAAACTTATTCTTTCAGAGGTGACTTAAAAAGTGTAGATTAAAAAGGTGTATATTAAAAGAAAATAGTCTAATGTATTTAAGTAGCTAGTCTGTGTAGTATTTCAATGCTAGTATGTACCTACTTGTTTTGTTTGAGTTTTCTGTTGCCAAATAGATATTGTACCTCTTGGCAGTTAAAAAACAACCCAGAAACACCCTGTGAGTGGCAGTTAAGGTTTGTTTTGGCTGCTGGGTGCCAGCAATAGTTGCTTATTCATCTTCACAGTCAGTTCTCAGAGTTAGATAAACAATAAACAGTGGGAAAACATTTGGTTTCACTCTGAATAATTTCCCTGATTTTGTGGCGTGTGATGTCTGTGGTCACTTATGTTAGCCCTGGTGAAAAGGTGGCCTGGCAGGCTGCAGGAGGGAGGAACTGTTTCCTGAGGAAACCTGTTAAAACTGCCCTGAGGCCTCACTGAACTTGCTCTCAGGGAAAACAGGAAAAACAAGCCAAATTTGTGATACAGCTTGAAGGGCCAGGTCCAATGCACACAAAGGACTGTAAATCCCCCTGAGCCATCCTTGCAGAAGTCCCCTGCTACTTTCCCTCCTTGCTGGGGAAGTGAGAGCCACCCATCCCTCCTTCATGATTCCCTGAGCCTGCTGCTCCCACCTGGCACCCAAAGCAGATGTCCTACTTTGGAAATGTTCACAGTTTTAACCTCCACAAATTAATTTTTAATTAGCCTCCCATCTATTGAGTTGCCAGGCTAGGTATTTATTATATGATATGAGATGATAATGATATGATTATCCTAAAGGCATTCTTGTATATCATTTAATCTTTAGAAGATATTTCTAGTATTTTCTTTTCACTCTAATTTGGTAACACTAATCAAATGTTTTAATTCCCCCCTCCCCCTTTTTTTTTTTATATGCATGTGGCTGAAAGCATTTTTTGTTCCTTCTGAACACTAGGAAATACCCCTTGAGAGTCCACTTTCGATGTGATATGTCGCTGGCAAGCATGTGAAGTTGCTCCACATGTGGCCCAAATGGTATTTGCATGGCCTGAGTGGTAGTTTGTAATTGATAGAGGGTGATGAAAACAAGGATGAAAGTTGAAATGGGTTCAAAGTGGAAAAAATCAGATTGATTAGTGACTTCAAAAATGGCATTAAAATGTGAAGGCTGAAGTAATACCAAATTGTCTTTGCTTATACTCAGAAATTAACTTTTTGGCCTTAGGAACAACATGTGTAAAAACTTTTCCATCTTAAAGTGTTTTATGCCTTTTTTTTTTTCTGCTATTTTTTAGTACTTTGTTAACATGATGAAATAATTACAGACATACCAGAAAGTGCTTTCTAATGAATTATTGGCTTACTACTGCCAATATGAGAACTGCTAGGAAGAGAGTGCATGACTTAAAGTAAAATAGATATGATCTCCTGAGGCCACTGGAATTTAAAATAACTATCACAAACAAGACTGGTAACATGTGGAAATTTCAGACACATCTATAATTTGCAGCATTTCAATTTCCCAAGTGTTCTTAATCTGGTCAATCCAGATCTAATTTTGGTAGTGAAAAAAAGAGCAGAAACGTGCAGGGAAAGAATTGTAGAATTGAAGTTGTAGGCATATCATTCATTTCAGTTCTACCTTTGCAATATTAGGTAAAATGAGATGGGTGTTGATTGATTCTAGTTACAGAATGTGGTAATAATGTATAAAGCAATAATATTTATTATTAACCTTTTATTTACTCTCTTCATGCATTCAGTATAGTAACCTGTTCCGCAGAGACTAGGAAGCAGGAGTTGGAAATGAGTAGTAGCTCTAAAATTGCTTTAATTGTTTTTTTGCTTATAATTTTAATATTGATGTTAGGAAGTAGATAGCAAGAAGGAAAAGGAAAGACCAATCTCTTTTCCCAGAGATTCCTTCCCTGGAAGTAATTTAGTTGGGTACTTTTAAGGTTGAATGTCTTCCTCTAGTAGCTGCTTCCATTGCTTTTCATAGTCAGAAGGCAGCTTCTCTTCTCCTGAGAGACAGGAACGCACAGATGCCTGCTCAGAGGCCATCTGCTTTGATGAGGAATGAGGAGGTAAGTGTCAGAGGAGTTCTAATGCCGCTCTGTTGCTACCAGTTCTTCTGAGTTTGCTTTGCTAGGAGCAGGAGGAGCTGGAGGCAGAGCAAGAAAACATCTATCTTCAATGCTCTGTCAGCCTGATATTAACCTCAGGAAGCAGAAAATACAATTCCCAGAGCTGCAGCTTTTTCAGTGAGGTGACCTGGGATTTTCCATAGTGTGAAAGGAAGAGCTGTCACTTTGGCTGAAACCAGGAAGCTGGTCTGCATCTAAGTGTCAGAGTACCTGGATTTTTGTTTTTACTCTTAAAAACCAGCAGTGCTTTTCATATTAAGAGGTGAATGTCCTTGGCATTCTATAAGAACAAGTATCCGGACAAATTCTAAAACCACCACTGAATCTGAATTTAATGGGAATTGCTGTTTTGGAAATAACTGGAAAGTGGGTAATGGTTGGAAATACATTCTGATAAAATCCGCCTAGTAGAAAAGGAAGACTGACGCATAGATTTACAATGAATAAAGACTTTTGAGTCAAATTTAGATGTTATTTTTAGATGCAGTAATTCTTTTAAAATTTCCACATCCTTTGGCTTGATGTTGATCTTATATTGCAAAACTTGTTTTTGAACTGAAAGAGACAAAATGGGCATTCTTTATTAAGGTCATTTGAGCTGTAAATACTGGGTATTATTTATTAGTATAATAAATATGATGCAAATTAACATGCAGTGGATCAGTGAGGCCGCCTGCCCTGAAGAAAGAAAAGCCCCCAAAACTGCATTGATGGGGAAGTCACGCTTCCATACTAGGATAGTTTGCCTGCACAGTTTGTTACTTCTTTCACAGTCCTCACTCACATCCCTGTTTTGAGGTGTAGGATCTCCTGTAGAGCACATTGCCCTTGGCTCTCCACTGATACTTGTCCAGGGCTGGCAAGTACCCAGCTGGGTACTTCTATGGGAAAGGGTCTGATGTGTCAGAGCTAGAAAGAAGCTTAAGAAGCAATCTAACCTCTGGCGCTGCGCACTCATTTACTTGCATTGCACTTGCATCTCTTTTTCTGACAGTAAAGAATGGAAAAACTAATCTGAACAAAATGAGAAAAATTGCAATGAACTGTGAGTATATTTTCTTGTTCTGCCTTCCTATTTGAAGTTTTAGTACTTATTTGTTCATTTTTAAATCTTTAAGAATTGCTGAAAAAAAAAAAAAAAAAGGCATGATTTTCAGTATTTTACTCCTCTGGACCCGTTTTAAGAAAAATAGCCAGTGCTGCGTCTCACTTATAGCTGTTTACTTCTAGTCAGCAGAGACTGAAGATAAACACTGACCCTGGAAGCACAGTGAGACTATCCAATTTTTAACAGCAAATATAGTTAACTACTAGAATGAATAGCAGGTCATTAGGTTGGGCTTGATTCATGGTCTTTTTGAATCACAGTTTTATATTTTTCTCAAAGGGATCATTCAGCTCTGACAGCAATAATTGCCTTAAGACAAGAACTTCTCTACTGTTGTGTGACTTGTCTTGTGTGGGAGGTCGGAGGATGATAATGTTTCTGGCTTTCAGTTCTTTCTTCTGAGGATATCAATGATTCATGGATATAGGGCTTAGCTTTAGGCATCCCTGTGAGATCGAGAAGTGCAGAAACAGTATTTATTTTGCAAAATGATAGATGGTGGAGGGGGAAAGACTAATTTGTTACTATAGCATAAAACCAGTATTTCTGTGGAGCATTTCACAGCGGTAATTCACACAACTGTTAACTACAAAACCAAATGAAACTGTTACTGCATTTGTTTTAGTGGTTTATGGTATGCCATAAACTACTCAGCTTCCTTGTTTGGTATCTTTAAAAAAAAAAAAATAATTGAAATGTACAGTTGAAATAATAAATACTGAAAAAGAAACAGGGAAGAGGTTGCATCTCCAACTGTTGCTAATCCTCTAAAAATATTTTGATGTATCACTGGCTCTTGGCAACATAGACTGTGCTAACCATTAGTGCACTCTGGTTCATCCAATACCTTAACTGTCACGTATGTGTGTTAGCACAGCACTCACGTGCAGCTATCAAGCCTGCCCTATTTTATTGGGCATAGCACAAATGCAGGACAAGAAGGCAACACATTTCAAATGATATTTCTGACAAAAATAATAAGTAATAGATCATATGGCTGTACTGTCAACAGCCTTTTCATTCTTTGGCTTTAGAAATAGATCCCCCTGAGAGGAAGGAAGACAGATTTTGACTTTCCTTGTTATTGCTTCAGACTGTAGAAGTTGTATTGCATCTCTTTAAACTCTACCCATATTGTTAAAAGGGAAGGTTTTGTGTTTTGGCTTTGTCATTGACTTTTTTTTTTTTTCTTGCCCTCTTTTTCTATTTTTAAGATAGCGTGTGAATTAGAAACAATTATAACATGAAATTTCTGATTGTAAAATACAGTATTTAGTGAATAGATTTTGAAAGGCTCTGTGATAAAGAACCATAATCATGCCAAAGTAAAATTTCCATGTATAAGTTTTGACAATTAAGCCTGCATGCCTAAAACTTTGAACCAGCAAATCCCACTTGAGTCCTATTAATGGTACTGCATAGCTGGTTGGAAAAATTGGCAACAAGGGCAACAAAGGGATCTACAGACTTAGTAAGACAATACTGTATTGCTTTTCATTGAGTTCACATTTAAATGTTTTCCTTTCAACTCTAATGGCAAAATAATTGTTAGTTAAAACAAATCCATAGCTCTTGGAGAAGGCTAAACTATAAGCTCTCCATTCATCAAAGCTGTACCTGATAAATATATTTTTAAAGACTTCTAAACTAGCAGTCTCTTTCAGTAAATCTTATGTATTTGTGCAAATCGGGTATCATTTTTGCTAGATAATTTATTGGTCATTCAGATTGAATTCTTCATATTTTTGTACGCATGGTTTTATGATCAAGGTGAGTACTGCCATTTGTCCTGCATCTTGTTCTACAAATTTCAATATTTTTTTCTGATCCTACAATTTACTTTTGTTTCTAAAATTATGGTATGCTAAATATTACTGCCTGTAATACCTATTCCCCATGCAAGAATTATATTTTAGTTTCCCATCTAAAAATGCTGTTGCTTTATTTTATGTGCTGAGGCTAATGTATACATAATAAAATATTTCTCAATGTAAATTTGAGAAAACCACATACTGTGTCTAGTAATCTAGACTGGGGAAGAATTAATCCAAAACATGAATTGCCAAGAAAAGGGAGAACAATGTAATTTTGTTTATAAAAGAATCACTAGGACTAAATCTTAAAACCAGGGGGAAAAAGACATCTTGATTCTTCCGGTATTCTAGAAAACGTTATGCTGCTAGCACTAAGGATTGCTATAAGTAGTGCTGCAGCTGAAAGTGGGTTTTGGTTTTATTTTTTTAAAGTGGCGCCTTTCTCTTTGTTCAACAAAGTGACACATTTTTTTGCAGGGCAGTAGTTAAAGCAGCGTTAAAGTGCCATTGACATCATCCAGTTACTGCCACTGACTTGATTATATAACCTCTTTTGTGCAATTTTCATGCTCTGCTCTGTTTGAATGTTTTTACTATGCTGATGGCTGTTTTTCATTTCCTGCTGGGATGACCTTGAATAAAAAAAAGAGTAAGAGTAAAGTAGACATAAGCAGTGTAGTCTTGCTGGCATTTGCAGATCTTTTGTTCTGTGTTGAGAAACGTAGTTTGGCATTTATGGTATAGGTTATTTCTGCTGGGCAGTAATTAATCTTCAACAGAAAAAAAATAATGTTTTTCTCTTATTTTGTTTTTTTGAATTTGCCAATGATGATTCTAACCTTATTAAAACATCTGAAGAGAGCTAAATGAGTGATAAATGCGGTTGTCATTTTTTAACTTACGTTATTAAACTGTTCATTGTAATGGATCTACATATCTAATGATTCTTAAATTGCTCCCTCTTTTTAAAGGAAAAGAAGATTAACTAGTTTTCACTTTTTTCCAGATTCAGTACATATCACAGCTGAAGGAATTGTTATTTTTTTGGTTGGTCTCTTCTTGTTGTCAATCAGCATTTCATTATTAGCCTTACCAGTGAATAAGATGAATAAGAGTGCATTGTCTTTCACATATACATCTTTTCTAGACTTTTTATATCTCTCAGTATCAGAAAGTTATAAAAATGAGAAAACCATCTTTTGAAAGTAGTTTTCATTATTCCTGCTGATTCTTACCAAACCAAAGCTACCTCCTTTAATGTCAAAGCTATAAAGATCATATTATCATACAGTTTACAATCACATACAGAGGAATAGTTAAGCTCAATAGTTTTCACGGGACCTTTTAAAAGTGCCTATTGTTGAGCCAGGGGGGTTTGCACAGGGCTTGTTCTTTTACGATCCACACTTCATATTTGAGAACCTTTAGGTTTTGAAGATACTTAAGACAATAGTAACCTCTTAGATATTTCTATTTTGCTGCTGTGATGATTTTGCTTCTCTGAGGAAACAACTCTGTTTTTAAGTTTATGTCCTAAATCAATGGTGAAATACTGGTTAACCCTTGAAGCAAGTTAATGAGATACTTCACTGCTAATAAAAGTCAAGATTTCAGCTCATTGGTAAATGCTTCAATTTTTTTCTTTTTAATGAAGATTGATAATAGAAGCCGGTAATGTGTTGACATCATGTTTCAAACATGTGTATTGTACAACTATGCTGATTTCATCCACATTGCCTTTTACTTGTCCAGAGCTAAAAGATGCACAAGTATTTTTGATGTGAAGTATGAAAGAAGATGCTTTCAATATGATAGGCTGATACAAATGAAGATCTTATAAACTTGAGTTTAAATGCATTGTTCTGGTTTGCCAGTAGTACATCTGATGCTTTGGCTTTACTCAGTCTTGATGGATACTGTTTTTGGAGAAAATTTGAAATCGTTTTTTTGGAATTAGTTTTGTTTGTTTCACTTAGTCTGATTTTCATAGCAGGTACAGATGAATGTGTTTTATAATCTATTATATCTATTACTCTGGAAAATAGTCCTTAAGAGCAAATTTAATTAGTGTAACTTTGGTGTTTAGATTGTTCTGTTGATTGCACCTAACATTATTAACAAAGCAACAGAATATTTTCTTTTTAAGAATTTGTGCATATTATTTGGGAGGTATGCTTTGCATGTGTATATTATGTCACAAGATAAATGTTTTAAATTAAATCATCACATTATACAGTGTTTCTATATCCATGTTAGAATTGGCTAATTTTTTTATATATGTATTGAGAAACATGACTATGAATGAAGAAGTAGCATAATGTTATTTTTTGTTTTCCTTTTTTTATTAGTTTTTAATATAAAATTTTTTGTGTCATGATAATTTTTTCTGACATAAATTACAGTTGAAAAAATAGAAAGCCATTTCCTATATACTCTTTCCAGAGAAACTAGGGGCTCTCAGGGAAATCATCCAAGCCATAGTTAAGTGGCAGGGTACCTTGTCAGCAGTCAGAGATGAGAAGGACTTGGCTAGGGTGGAACAAGCAGAGGAGAAGCCCTGATATCCTCCTTCCTGATGCTGCTCCAGCAATTCTTTATAAAGAATTTGCCCATTTGCCCTGCTTATGGCAACACCTTTTGTCTTAGCTGCTGATTAGTGAATGTTTATTACTTAGCATCAAATAGCTTTTCATCAGTAGGGTGATGATTTGATGACTTGTTTTGGTGTTGGGTATCCACAACTTGATCCATAGGCTGAGACTTTGTGAGGTGCATGTCAGGAGCACACAAATAGGCAGCCCTACTGTAAATTAGTTTGATTTAGAATAGTTCATGATTTTTCTTAGTTTGATGTAGCTACAGAATCTTTAAAAGTCAAACATATGCAAGAAGGAATCTAAATTAAGATTATTAAAGTACACCAAGTCTAATCTTTTATGAAAGTAATGAAACATGAAACCTTAGCTTTCCTCTGTATGTTCTTTTGCAATTAGAAAACAAAGACATAAAGAAAAATTGCACTTTATGTGTGTTTTGTTTTTTTTTTAATAAAAACCCTACAGTTTTAATTTCAGTGTATGGTTTGTTCTGAGTAAGCAAATTCTCTGAAAGGGGTTCCTGTATTTCAAATAGGGCTATAGCACTTTTTTAATTGACTTCAGGAGTAAGTAGCTTGATGTTTAAGGTTAATGCATTTGAAAGCATGTGTGTTCTGTGTGATTTTTATATTCCAAATATTAATGCGTTTTAGTGTGTATTTATTTTCTAAAACTACTACTATACTATTTTATAAACTACTATTTTGTAAACTTGCAGTGTATTTACATCCCAAATGTTGCCATGCCCCATCAAGATGTGTTAACAGAGAGTCCACAGTTTTCGTTACTGCACAGTCAATGCAAGATTTAAACATAGGACATTCTGGAGTGCCTGGAGCTGCCCTGTGAGCGTTAGATTGTATGGGACAATAGAATATGCATAGATGGTTTATCTTATTTACATATTTAGCAGTTTTCACTGTGTTTGGCTAGATAAAACTATTGTTACAGGTTAATTTTCCTGCTAAATTGGAAGCGGTTTATTGCTAAGAATAGGTAGTCTAAGGGAGGGAAACAAATGGACGCAGTTAGCTCAAATAACTAATTTATGAGGAACTGAATCATTTTCATCCTGACAAAAAGTGTCTGCAGCATATTTCTTGTTTGCTTTGTCTCAGAAAAGTAAACATAAAAATGTTGTTTTTATTTATATGCCATACATCTAGATCATAAAGATTTTCATAAAGTATTCTTCACATAATGGTGCATAGAAAGCCTGCTAAGCGACCGTGTATGTGCACTCCTATTGCTGTGTCCTGCTTGGCACAGTTCCTGACCCACTGCTGAACATAGTGCTGTGGGACCCGGATCATTCCCAGGCACTGGAATGCAAATCTCAGAGGCATCCAATCGCTAAATTGTCAGCGTGCTCCCTGGCACGTTCTTGGCCCACGCAGCCTTGTGCTCTGCTGAACATTTCCTGGTCACACTCCATGAATTATCATGGAGCAGATGACTGACTTGAGGCCAGGAAAGCAATCCTGACAGTATTCAGTTTACTTGGCATCCTTGACATGTTGCTCTGTGTTATTCATGGGAGATGTAATGCTCCAAAGTGGTGGGCTTAGCTTCTGTGGAAGTCTGGCTGAAGTATTTTTGCAATTTAAATTGTTAAGCTGTGGAGGTAAGAAGAAGCAAAGTGGTCACCATTTAGGATGCTTTTGTTTGTGAACTGACAAGACAGGTTTTAGGCTGTATGTAGAAGGGAACATTAATTTTTGTTGTTATGAGTCTTCATGTGGCTATGTTTCAGAATGGGAGCTGAGATAACAGTGTTGGAAAATGTTTTGGGACATCAGGCATATTTTCCCCAAAGAAAGATGCTTACAGGACCACAAGCTGAAAGGATTCAATACAAGAAAGTATTAGTAGCATACTCTTCCCTAAAAGTATTCTTATGTTGTCTAGGTATAATTTTAAGGAGTAAATATTTTCACTCTGAAATAAATAATAAAGGAGACAATATGAATGTGGAGGTATGTGTACTAGGTTTTTTTTTTTATTTAAAAAGCTGAATGCATGACATTTAGGTTTGGGTCATTGCACAAAAGTCATTAGAGTACCCTGAAATCCCATTCCATCATCATAAATGTTTGCATAATTTTTATTCATTGCTTCATTTATTGTTTAGAGATTAGGGAGGGTGAAAATGACAGTCAGCAACTGGATGGACTCCCTTGATCTGCCATTTTAACCTTTTGATGCCACTCAGGTGGTCAGTGGCAGTCAGGCTTGCTGAGCCCTGGAGCTTAGCTTTACAGCTAGGGTGCAGTCAGTTTGTAAGAGCAGAATAGGGAACAAAAAAGTGACAGAGAAATGACGAGACAGGGAATAGTTTTTTTGGTTTTGCTTTTTTTTTTTTTTTTTTTTTTTTTTTTTTTTTTTGTTAAGTAAAAAGTTGTGTGGTTGCATGGTTGAGCAAGAACTAGTCTGGGAAAAAAGGGACAGTAAACCTCAGCGTGCTGATTAACCACACATTGTTTCAGCAACATGAATGTCTTTGAAGATGTCGATCATAATAGCCTGCTTGAGCTACCTTTACTTATTTTTTCAGTTTAACACATTACTCATTCCTGCCATTCACTCTCCAAGGACATGTTTCCCAGTGCTCCGGTTGCTGTTAGGCTTTTGCTCTGAGCTCTTCTCCTATCCCCTTGAATTGTAGTCATCTCTCGTAAGCTGGACGCATGGACTCTACCATGCGAGGATCACATTTGAAGCCTGAGAAATGGTGCTTCTGTTTAGTACAGAATATACTTCTTTACTTTTCCTCCTACAGTTGTATGGCAGTGGTGACTGATGGTTTTAATTTTTTGTTTGGTTTTATTTTGGTCATCTACTGTAACCTGAATTGGCCTGGAAAGAAGTGGTGTCTATCTAATTATTTGACTTATTGCTGTTCAGTTAATTATTTCCATTTCTCAGTGTTTTAGAACTTAAGGCTTGTCTCTGATATCAAACAACTTTTGGAATAGTTGCAGCAACTCCAAAATTGCCAACACTTGCAAACTTCATCAGGTTATTTTTTTTCTACTATCAACTTTGTCTTAAAATGTTTAGTACCTTATGGCAGATTTTTACCAAATTCTACTTGATACAATCTTTCACTTCAGTAAGTAGTCTTCCCTTGTACTCTTTTCCCCTCTCATTTTGTTTACGGACTTGGCTTATGGAGATTTGCTATAAGCAGTCTTTCTCTAGTCTATGTAAATTACTTGTACCAAAACCCTTTAATTAATATATTCAGTATTGTATATCTGTGGCATACTATCCTGTTATAAAAGGAAAGTAAAGCAGTTTGACAGAACTTCTTGAGGCAGTGGCTATGACCTAACAACTTCAATCTTCTGTGTACAAGATATATCTAATGAATTCTGTTAGTTTAGAGAACAAGAAACTTGTTGTGTTCTTTATTTTGAGCAGCATTTGTGATCTGTTTCACTTTTCATTTTGAGGGATTTTGTGTTGAAAAATAACTGAAAATACTTCAAGTTAACACTTAGACATTTTCCTTTGAGGTAAGAGCTCTCCTTTAAAGGAATGCACCAAAATCATATCCTACCTTTTAGTAAGCTTAACATTGTTCTTTCTCCAAGTTTAATTTAATTGTAGTACTAGCTTTAACAAAACTTAGACTTATTATATTGCTCTTTTATTATGGCTCTTTTTTTAATACTTTTATGCAGAATGAAAATGAATGGAGAGTGTCAAATATATATTATTTAGTCTTGACAACTTCATATGAGAAAGGCAATAGTGTAAAGAGTTGGTATAAACTATCACTATGCAGTGATAGTAAAATAAGTCATTTTGTTTGGTCTTGCTAATCCCTAGTTATTCTAACAGTTTACTGCAGAATGGATTTGACACATTAAAAGGGTGCTCATTTTGATGCTGACTCAGAGGCCTGGCTCCTTCATTGCATTCAACCAAGTTATGTACTTATTCTTTACAGCAAACCGAAGCTCACAAATAGGCTGATTTTCATGTGGGCAAATGTATAGTCTTTTATATCTAGAAAGACTTTCTGCATTCTGTCTATACCTACTTTGGTTAAAGATTTATTTGTAATTGTGAAACTTTAAAACAATCAACCAACAAACAAGAAATCAACAAAACCCCAAAATTTGAGTAGTCCTATGTTGTTTAGGAGCTAATTGTTACTAGTTGTAGTGGTATTTTGAGGCTTTTAAAAAATACTTTGGTTTGCAGTTTTGGTTATTTTAATAAAAAATACAATGCTTCCTTGAAACACAATAAGCTTCCAGATAATCTAGAAAAAGCTCTCAATAAAATGGAAAGTCATGTCCAGTGATGCTTACAGAGGGATCAGCTGTACAGATCTCTCTTAGTGCAGGCTGAGACATCCAGTGATTGTTTAGAAAATCTTGTCCCCTGAGATTCAGTGTCTCATAGGCAGCATCTCTTTCTTCTCAGGGACATGTGTCTTTCCTGTGTGATAAGTATATCTTGTGAGTGATGAGCAAAGTATAACACTGTTTATAATTAAAGGAGGTGCTTTTGTAAATAACAAATTCAAGCTGTGATAGTTTGTTGTTCTAAATCTGTAAATGTTTGGTTCAGATGGTAGTCGAGTTAGGGGACTGTCCTGCATACATACAAGCAGTTTAGATACACATTTAATAAGGGGTAACAGTTTTATTCCTGTTACTGATCAAATATTTTGGTGGATTGTAATGCAAACACATTCTAATGTGTCTAATTCTTTCCTTACAATGATCAGTAGGCCAAATCCTAAACCACTTATGTAGAGAAGTCTTTCTCAGGCCATTATTCCAGAGCTGAATAAACCCTGGTGGGCTAATTCATGAGGAATGATGCTTAAGTACGCTTTTTGAAAAACACTTCAGGCAACTATACCCCCCATTATGTACAGTCTCAGGCAGTGGGGTTTTATGGGATTAGTACGCAGTTGACTTTTTATCTGCTTTTCTGTATTTCTTTTGATTCAGTACCAAATTCCAGTGACCTGTTGCCTGTTAAAATGCAGTGCATATTTATGTTTTGATTAGGACAGATTTTGGTGTAAAGATTGAAATTATGACATGTTTATGTCCCACTTTTTGAAAGCAGTTGGTAAGTGTGTGTTCTAGGAAGGACAGTGCACTGTGTGATCATAGTCTTTCAGGTTGTAGTTATGTTCTGTTTGCTTCCCCTCTGCTTTCCAGAGACTAAGGTCTCTGCTCTCAGTGCACCACCTTGCTTGATAAATCGGTTTCCTTTTTCTTGGAGAAGTTGTCATTAGGCTATAGATCTAACAGGAAACTGATGATGGTTAAACCATATAAAAATCCTAAGAGAAAGTAAAATTAAATAGGAAAATAAATAGCTATGGGCAGCTGGATTTACGGGTTTTAAAAGTAGGACAACGTAAAGCACTTAACCTCAAACCAATAGAATGGAGTAACTTCAAAGTCTTGAAAGCTGTCCCCCTTGTATTTTTTTCTGAGCTTCTCACTGATCCAATTTTTTTATATCTGTTTATTTGAAACCATTTTTATTTATTATTTACAATCAACTTTTAAAATGTGGAGAAAATTCAATTTAATGAAATACAAATCAACCTCCCATTGCAAGTTGTGCCGCTATGGAAGAGAGCATCCTTCATGACTACAGGATCAACTTAAGTACAGCTTACAGCATTTACTGCTGAAGACAGATTTGGTCAATCCTCTGCTTAAACTTGTTAAATGGTGTTTGAATTGGTTTTGCCTTCTCTTTTTATCAAAAGCTGTGGTTTAAGCATGGAATCTTATCACCATGGTCAAAAAATACTTGTGCTTAGTTCAGTTTTTCATATGAAAAAGTACACAGATGTTTTAATAACATGATTCTTATTTCTTTATTCATTATTTTTGCAGAGACCTAAGATTTAATAGGATTAAAGAAATCCAGCCTGGAGAGTTTAGACGGCTTAAAAACCTGAACACACTGTAAGTTCTTTTCAACCCTCGGTCCCTTCTCCCCTTTTGATTTAATATGATTATTTTGATAATGTGCCACATTTGCTCACTTATCACAGGGAAGTAGTTTTACAGATTTCATCTGTAGTACTTACAGAGCTGACAGAAGTGGGGTTTTAGGGCCAAAGTATTTGAAAGCAAAACCAGGCATATGTATATTAAAATAAAAAAGGAAGTTATTTGCATCCTAATATTTCATTAACATATTTTAATTGGAGGTATGAAAAATACAGATGTTTACTACATTTTTTTTTCCAAATTTTGCTAACTTTGGAATATCTCATAATAAATCATGGAATTACAACAAAGCTGTTTAGGGGCTCAGATGTGCAAATATGTTGCCGTATATTTGAGAAACTCAAATGTTTTGATCTTTTGTATTCTTATATGTTCATCAGAACTGGCAGAAATTGGAAGGTTTTGTTCCTGCTCAGCTGCTTTTTATCAAGGTCTTTGTTATCATTTATGAAGGAAAGACCATGTTTTCTGAATGACTTTTTACAAACCATATTATAGTTTTAACTTAGTAATTCCTTTGTCAGTCCTTCAAACATCAATTTTAAAATAAATGCATGTACATTTCTCTAATGCATAAACAAGTATGAAGAGGAATTAAGATGGACTTTGCAAATTTGACTGTTTCCTATAACACAAGTAGTGTGTGAACTGAAATACAATAGTGATACCAGTGAGCTTTGGATCACCATTATCTATTTATCCTGCAAGCACATAACAATAAATGTACTGAGATTTCTCAAACTCTGTATTCACACAGAATAAATTGTAGGACTTTTCCTCCAAAGTGTATTGTCCAAATCTGTGTTACTGGGCCATTTTTACTAGCTTT
This sequence comes from Forpus xanthops, assembly GCA_032466535.1. Classification (NCBI taxonomy): domain Eukaryota; kingdom Metazoa; phylum Chordata; class Aves; order Psittaciformes; family Psittacidae; genus Forpus; species Forpus xanthops. Next base: position 34,634 of record JASSUY010018691.1, on the reverse strand, counting down.
CCCTACTTCAGTCATCTTTGATCATACCTCTGTTTGCAGTTGATCTCGTTTTGAATTATTATGTTAGCTATTCAGCCTCAAGTTTTAGCCATCCAAATCACTCAGATGAGATTCACAATCCGCAAATGAAGACAGTTTTCATTAAGTTTGGATTCCCTTTTCTTCATAAAACCACTGCATGACAGATGAGTGCAAATCTCTGCATATAGATTTGTTCCTCTGTGAGGTAAAGGACCCAGTAGACAGAATATTGCTAAGAAACATCTAGGAAAAGTTACTTTAATGCACCTGCCAATACAAATCTTCTCTAATACCATTTTTATCAATTTCAAAACAATTTATAGGCTTCAGACCAAGGGTTTTTTTTGTTTTTTTTTTTTTTTCCTTCCACCTTCATTTCATATATTTTCAAAAAGCCATAATATTTCAGCTTTTAAATTTTTTTTCCTTTTTTTTATTGCCTGATTTTTTTTCAGCATTTTCTCCTGCAAGGTAGTGAGTGGGCAGCTGTGAAAGCACGTCAATTTTTAATTCTAGTAGTTGCTGTTAAGGAGGAAAGCATTTTATTTTGGTTATTTTTAAGTTTTCCTTTTACTACTACCATACTTTTATTACTCTTAATTTTATTGCTATTAATACTGTTACATTTTTTTCTCCCACTGTTTCTGTGTGTTGAAATAAATGCCTGTTTATTTCTTTTTATAGACTTCTAAACAACAATCAAATAAAAAGAATACCTAGCGGGGCATTTGAAGACCTTGAAAATCTGAAATATCTGTAAGTAAAATCATTGTCACTTTTTTGTGTCAATGTGGGAAGTTTTTTAATCTGAGATTGTGCTGTAATCTGACTCACTGTGTCAGGAGATAAACCACTTTGAAAATTTGTGAAACTGATTTATGGGGTAGGGACAACTGTGAATCTTAGTACCTATAAGTGGGTGCTTTCAGTTTTTCTAATATAAGACTGTGATATCTGTAGGCAGTAGATTAACTAGCTGCTGTTTACTAGGACTTACTAGTTGCTCTTTACTGTGTACAATGTAAAAGAGAATTCAAAAAGGAGGATGTTGAAAGTTTAGGAAGTCACCTCTTTAAGGGCTCACTGAAAAATTCATACAGGTATTCTTTAAGTTTGTGTTTTCAAAAGTGGTTTAATACTCCTAGATTTGTGTTTGCAGAGGCATGTAGGTTGAGTATTTAAATACTCCTAAATTTTTTTGCTGAATGCTGCCTAACTTTGCAGGATAAAAATTAAGTCAAACACAGAATAGGAAATTACCTTCATAATTTGCCATCAATTCTATGTCTTCAAGTACCCTGTTGTCCTGGGTTAAGCCTCTATATTGTACAATTAACTCCTCCCATTTTTAGCAAATATATTGAGTGTATTAAGTAACTAAATAAACAAAAGGCATTAAAAATTTGTCTGTATGAAAGACTAAAGCTGAATAGTAAGTTGCTATAATGTCTTAGCTGTAGTCTCTGGAGTGCACCTTATATAGTGTCATGTAGAAAAGTTTCACTATTCTCTTGGAGTATTGATCAGTGCTTGAATGCTGTACAGATAAAAAGGGTCACTTTGAGATTTCATTGTTTTGGAAAGAATTCAGAAGCTGAATTTTCCACCTACTTTTCAAGAATGCATCCTGATTCACTGTAAGGAAGTGGGAGAAAGGAGGAAAATAAAAATCACATAAATCTGTGCAGATGCATCACCTCATTTTCCATGCTGTTTGATTACATTTCCTTGTCTCATTTTTTATGTGCATTGTTTTGCTTTAATAACTTTTTTTAATCTATATACAATAGAATGAAAAAGAATATTGATCAGACTGTCTGCAACGAATTAGTAAAGTCCACAATGCTTGTATTTTTTACAAGATATGTTTCTATGGTGGATCTGGTATCAGAGTACATGAGGTCTGCTAATTCAGGATGGCTAAGCTTATTCAGTCAGCAACTATGCAAAAATGCTACTTGTTTCTTGTTAGCTCTTTGTTTTCATGTGCTTGCCTTTACCTAGCTGTAGTAAATCGGAGATAAAATTCAGCTATACGTTCAATTAAAGACTGAAAAGAGGTAACTGAACTAAAATTTATTTTGTTACACGTAATAATGTTTATATCTATATTGTGAAGATCATTCCCTTTTACTCTTGTTCCCTGAAAAATTTTAATATAAAGTGGAAGTTTATTTAACTGCAGAGACCTCTTTAACGCCATCCCCTGTTTTGTTAAAATAAGCTTTAAGATCTTCTTGCTATTTCAGGGGCTAGAGATAAATGTTTAGCTTTAAACTGAACAGCTTAAAATTATAAAAATGCTGGTACATGGCAGATAATCAGTACAGAAAGCTTAAATGTACCAAATAAATTCAGTTCAGTTGTGAAGATTTCCGCTGAGCAAGTACATGCTAACTGTATTCTATGGAACAAAGGGAACAAAACAGACCAATTTTTTTCCCGACAGGATCAACAGATGTAGAAGTTAGAGGGGAGGGATTGCACAAAAGTTAGAAATAATGTTCAGAATTTAATATTATAAAGCCAGATTATCTGGAATAGTTGAGGTTTTGTATAGCCTGATCCTGTATGAATATCTGTGGATGCCTAATTTTTATTGTTGCGTTACATAAAATGAGATAATTGGTCCATAACTTTACTTGTGTTCTTACTGGAACTCAAGTGCTAAATTGCAGATGATTCTGAAAATGTATAATTCACCGGGCAATATTAGAAAACCTGTAATTTGTCAGTGGGTTTGATTTAACAAAAGATAAGTATATACAATTATAAAATATATAACTATCAGTAAATATTAACACATGTATAAAATATGTGTAAAATTTATATATCAAATATGTTACGTATGATATAGAAAATACATATATGTTATATAATTTTATATAAAATATGCAAGTATAAACCATAATACAGTATATTTATTTTTAAAAAAGCTAGTGTCTGAGAGATGTCAAGGCCCCTTCCTGTATCTCTGTTGAATATCAGTTTTTGTGCTGTCAGACAAAACTTTTTTCCCAGCAAGTGTCAAAGAAGCCCTAGAATTTTCAAACGCTTATTTTGTACTATTTCTCTCTTGAAACTGAGCAAGGAATTTTGAGATATATATGTTTCCAGGATTGTCTATCTGAAGAACAGAGTTATGTTATTTTCTCTTTTTTTTCCTGTGCTTTACAAATATTAAACACCATACAAGTTGGTCATTCCATTATAAAAAATATGCATGTATGACTTTTAAAGCTTATTTTTTAAGGAAAATTTGTTGCCATATTCTTTATGGAATTTGTCTTTGAATTCGTACGCTAAAAGTTGGAAAAAAAGAAATGTAATTATTCTTGTTTTGCTGTGAAACTAGAGAATACTTTTCTCTGCCTTTCTGCTTATTTCATATACCTTAATGTTGGCAATATGGCTCCTTAGTCAGGATCAAAAAGGTGTTAGCAGCTTAAACCCCATCTGTAATACAGTTTTCTTCTGAACTTCAGTAATTCTCTATGATTTTGGGGGTCTTGTGTTCCCCTTTCTGCAAAGTATACTGTAAACACTCCTAAATTAAACTTTAAAAGCTGTCTTCATATGAGCAAAATAATTGGTAACATGTTTGTAATTTGTTTCTCCTGATACAAGATATGTATGTGTACATGATGTGTATTGTACACTGAAAATATTTAATTGAATTCCTGTGAGTTATTCATTTTGCTGACTCAGAGGTGGTAGTACAGTGATAAGAAAGAAAAATATCTCAACCTTATAATACAGATTCAAGCAGATTTGTGAAAACTTGGTAGGATGATTGTTTCTGATTCTGAAAGTCAACAGTTTTTCGCCAAAAGAGAAGATAATTGGGAATTATCATACTACTGTTTTAGCATATAGGATACTAGAAGATTTGGAATCATTATTGAAAAAAAAGATTAAGTAAAAAAGAAAAAATCAGGGAGGAGATGCAAAAAAAAAAAAATACAAAACAGAGATTAGCAATTAAAAAAGGTTTTCCAGATAAATAGAAGGTACTTAGTATTTACAGAGCAGTAAACTAGAATCAAATGTGAAGACAGTAGAGGAAATAAAAATGGAGAATGAAAATAACTTTGACAACAATATTGATACATGTTCACTTAGTAAGAAATGGAGAGTTGAGGAATCAGACATGACAACATTGTGATAATCATAAGATAAATGGAAATTAAGGACGTATGAAGTGTTTCAGTTCTGGAAATGCTAAAAGAACACACAAGTTTTGTTTTGTCTCTGTTGAATGAAGTAAGAGTGGTAGAAGACAGGTTATAGATTTGCAAAAGTACACAGCTGCTGATCTCAAAATGGGATTAGGTCATGTTTCCTTCTGTGCGTTTTGCTGCTGTTGCTGTCATGGTCATCTTTGTCCTTCAAATGCCTCCAGTGATTCTGAATCTCATTTCTTTGCAGTTCATGTTGCTAATTCCACCATCTCCTTTATGTTTCTACATAAATCTCTCTTTCCTATATTTATTTGTTGTTACTTTTTTCCTTTTCTCCCCTCCAAACAATATCTGAATTTTACTTTTCTTAAATCACTTGACTTCTAATATGGTCCATTAAAAAAAAATAAATATGCTTATTGTGGAACTAGCAAACTTTTAAACTAAAACTACTATTTTCTAATTTTCTTATCACTGGTTACCTATTTGTTTGTTCATTTCCCAAGTATGCCCAGTACCTCTGGCCTCTATCAGCCTTGCTTGCATTTCTGGAAAAATGCTATTTTTTTTAATGCTTCTGAAAACACTTAGTGGCAAATGCCAGAAACTAACTTAATATTTTGTCAGAATATATCCCTTGGAATCTTAATCTACTGTTTATTCTAATTCTAATGATTCACTTCTTTGAGAGTTTGTAATTAAATTAATTGAAAAATTTCACTAATTATAATCTTAATCTGTTTTCTGCTAATGTAACTGGGGCTAATTTTGAGAATGTTTTTAAGTATATTTGCAGTATTTAAAAAGTCGTACTTGTTATGCACAGTAGCAGGTTAAACATAAATAATTTTTGTGAGTACTGCATATTTGTATTTCGTATTCTGACATCTCTCTTCATTAGGCAGATATTTATATATTTTGTTCTAAATGAAAGCCTGGTTAACACATCAGTCATAGGACACATTTTTTTTGTAGACTTTGGGTTGCTGGGGTTTCTCTGTGAAAGGGTGACATGATTGACTGAGGTCTTGACAGTCCTGCAGCTGAGAGTTTTCTGATAAGAACAGAAAATGTTGTTGTTTAAAACTGAATCCCAAATAAAGTCTCACTACAGTGGCTTGGTAAGAGCCCCATAAGGAGGGCAAAAAAGGCTGCTGCTTTACATGAGTGATTCTGGTAAAACATTTTTTAAAAATGTTGGATTAAATAATTTGTTTTTTGATAAAACTATTCAAATTAAAATCATCTCAGCCTACTCTAGTTCAGTATCTGATCAGAAATGTAGTACTCGGAGAAATAAAAGGAATTTCCACAGTGCCAAGTGGAGTATATTAATAAAGGTAAGCAACACTTTACCTGTTCAGTCCTTAAAATTTTCTAAAGAGTGTGGAGAAATGGTGCATTTTAAAATTCTCATAGGAAAAATTTTTATTGCTTATTATTCTGTTATTGGGAGAACTGTTTTTTGTTCAGATGCATATCTATGTTAAGTATATTAATATGCTGGAATCTCAGCAAGCAGTGCATTGGATAACTAAATTTAGACTCAAGGGAAGGATACTACTCCATATTGTCACCCAGAGTTACCATGAGTTGAACATCGGATACCTACAGCTTTTTTCCTTATTAGGGCCTATTATGAAATGTTACCTGTTGTCAAGTGAGTGTAAAAACTACCACCAACTCCAGCAGAGACAGTATTTTTATCTGTTGCATCAAAAGAAGTTTGCAATATTTCCAGTAAGTTAATGAAAACTGTAATAGTAGAAAAGTCAAAACCACTACTAATAAAATGCCTGCTAATCAAATTGTGGTCCAAAGTCTCTTCATCCCTTTTCATAGAAATCCATGCCTTATTAACTGGTTTCAAATCATTTGTCAAGTAATTGTGAGAAAGTTCTTAACTGCAAACCTGTTCCTAATCTAACACAAAAAAATAGTGACTGACACTGAACCCCAAACTATTTTCATTTGCTGCCTCCATGAAGAAACTTCCATGATCAGCTAAACTATGGGATTTTTCTCCAATGCCCTCTTGCTGCATCTCGCTGTTGAAAGCATGATGAATGTGAGCACATTCACTGATCCATAGGGATTTATTTTAATTCTGTAGAAAGGTATGGAAGCGTGTACGTACTGGTACTCTTCATATGTTCATTCTGTTTATATTCTAAAGTATCAATGGGGACCTAATGTCCATCTTCTGCACAGTGATAAAACAAATATACAATGTTGTTTTATGGATGTGATACCAATGTTCGAACTTGGTTTATTTTTGGTTTTTGGGTATTATTCACCAAGTCCAGTAAAAAGACATTGCATCACAATTGGAATATTTGTACCAGTATTCAGTTGAGCTATTTTAAAGAAAACAAGAGACCAATGGCATTCCCAGTATCTTCTGGTAAAGGCACTTCTGATGCAATTTTGTCCCATTGATCTGAATTTATTTTGACTTTTTGCAAGCCCATCAAAAAATTAAAGGGCAAAGAAACAGTAAGTAGTAACAGTGAGCACTGGGAAGCCCAAGACCATCTGGGTGATAGCCTCAAGGCCTACAAGACCCCTGTTTTTTGTCTTTCTTGACAAATTTGGGATGAAATCTCAAAGACAAAGTATTTTTATGTGTATGTGTCTAGTTTTTGTTTTGTATTTTTTTTCCTAATGTGTAGTTGAAAAACTGTCTTCATGTGTCAATTCTTCTTTTCCACCTTCATGTAGCTCTTGTTTGTGTACTAATATTACTGATTATTTCTTGTTTCAGCTATTTGTACAAGAATGAAATCCAGTCAATTGACAGGCAAGCATTTAAAGGACTTGCCTCTCTAGAACAACTGTAAGTGCCTTTTCTCTTCTGTGCTGTCATCTTCATGGTTCCCCTGCAGAGGAAAAGTGCACGCCTTGATCCATACATCCTGCCTGCATGCTCTGCATGTCTGCATTCCCTGGGTTGTTAGGCAGAGAGTCCCATAATCATTTGCATGTGAAAAACCACAATTGGTCTGTGTGTCAAATTCCTCATTTCTATGTTTGTCTTTTATTTGTGATTTGGATTCCTGGTGTCCCTATACATTGATACATAGCTTTGATGAAGTAGCTTTATTGTGAAAAATGTTGAAAACTAATGTGTATTGCTTAGAGAGCGATTGAAGTCTTGAGTGTAGCAGTTACTTTGGTTTATGCAGCGTAAGTGGATTGAATTCGTCTCTTGAAGTTTAAGCCAGATCTGTTGTATTTTAATATAAGAAGAAAATTTTCAAATTAAAAATATTATTGATGTGTTAATTATTGTCATATGCAGATATTTAAAAAATAAGACATTTCATTGTTTGTAATATAGATGTTTTGGTAATGTCTTCTAGAAAGATTGATTGAAACCATACTCCTTTTCCTGTATAATGATGAAGAATAGTTTCTGTTGATAAAGAATTAAAGATGAAGCACTTATTATGACAAAACCTGATTATATTGATTCCATTTAGTTTAACGGTATTTTCTTTTTGTAATCAGAAAGCCTCACTATACATTCATTCATGTAATGTTTAAAAGAACAGAAAGAGCTAGAAATGCATAATTATTTCACAGTTTAACTGCCAAATGACTGAACTAGACAAGTGAGTTCTGTTGCATATAAATTTGGGCTGAGTATCTTTCTTCTGTGACCAACATAAATTTTGATACTCGTGACAGTTAGCAGTGTATTATAAATTTTCTATGACACATACCAGTTTCCTAGTTAATATAAACCTGTAGTGGATATTAGTGAACACAATGTGTATCTGAAATAAAATCACACTTTGGATGGGTACAAAACCACGCAAGCTCATTTTAGAGAGCAACAGATTTCTTTTGAAGCTAGAGCTTCTAATAAGTCAAAAGTGATAGCTATAAAACATATAAATATGTTTGTTTTTTTTTCTTAATGCCTTTCTCTTCCTTTTCCTCCCACTCTAGAAATTATTACTGCAGCATATTGACAGCAACTGGTAGGGTTTAATTACATGCTAATAGCAATTCTTACTTTCTGTGTAGAATTTTATATATTGAGGCCCATTTATTGAATTACTAGTGCTTCAAAAATAAAGCTTTTCCCCATGTCACAAGCCTCATATGCTGCAAGTGGCAACATTTGTCCTTTTTTCTTTCTCTCTATTTCATGTTGATCCACGTTACAACTGAGAAAACATAAATAATTTTGGAATATTAATGCCTTCTGAACGTACTTTTCTGCTATGTTGCAGTGAAGACTGTCTGCTTGCGGTGATAACACACTGTATCAGATTAAGCTCAGAGACATCAACATTATTCTGTATGAAATCAAGTTTTAAAGAGAGTTCAAGTCTCAGCTTTGACTGTAAAGTTAAGGAAACAGAACCTGGCATAGTCACTGCTCAGTGTCTGACCTTGTGTCACGGCATCAGTTGCTGCAAGCAGTGGCTCTAGGCTGTATAGCTGCCAAGGATGTAACTGCCCTGCTGGGTTAACATGTGAATGATCATTTCTTTTAGAGCCCTCGTCCTAGGCTCTTAAAAAGAAGTCTTGCCAGGTGGTAAAATGGGAGCACAGGAAGCCAGTGGCAAACCTGGAAGTAAATTTAGTGGAAGGTATTCATTTAGTTTTGAAGTTTATGAGAGATTTATCATTTATGCATCTGTAACATAAAAATAGGTTCTAACTCTAGAGAGTCTGTTTTATCATTATAACTTCGGAGAAAGACTGTTCACAGGGCAGAAGTTAGTCTTTGTGAACAAGTTAACCAAATCCTCTAACTTCAGTTTGGGACTGAATCAACTACTCCATTAATCATTCTGCATTTGGGGCTTCTGTGGCTTCAAGTTGCCAAACACGTTTTGCTGGATGTGTTGACTTAGCCAAATGCTCTTCTCAGTGTTCAGCAGAGTTCTCAGAAGTAGATGCTGTGGTCCACATCTCAGGGAAAGACTTGATTCATAGTAATTTCTTATACTCCAGTGAGACAGAATGAAAGCAGAATAGTTGCTTTAAAAAATAAAAACAACTGAAAAGCAAAGCAATCACTATCCTCTTTGTTTTGTTTTGTTGTTTTTTGTGATTTTGTTTCATTAAGGTTTTTTGTTTACTTGTTGGTTGTTTTTTATTTAAGAGAAGCTCTAAATATAATTTGATTTAGGAGGCCTGTTGCATGTGTAAGGGAAGAAAAGCCCCAGTATTAACTGTGACTGTCAGGATCCTTCTTAAACCTCCACAGCAGAATTTTTAGCTGCTGATGTAGTAGAAATACCTTTTTTAGACAGAAATTTCTGCAAAGGGATTAAGATCTTTGAATCAGGTCCTGAAACTTGCTTGTGCTAGAGTAAATTCTGAAAAAACTTTGGCAATTTTAGATGCATGAACACATTGAGCCATATGTATTTTATCACCTAACTCTTCAGTCATGGCAGGGCATGCAGGCAGAAAGTCAGCTGATGAAAAGTAGCTGCTTAGTACCACTTTAGGCCCTGCTAAAATGTGCAAGACATATGTTTGGGTCGGGCAAATGCAACACAAAGCTGCGGTACACTTGCATTTTTTCAGAGCAGCAGCTGGAAGGCAGCCAGGCCACTGAATAGCAATGGAAGCTGCCTCTATATGTCTGTGCTTAGACAACTGAATCCCACCTGAAATGTCACAAGTACCTGGCTTGCGAGGTCACGAATTTGCTGTATCTGGATCCCAAGATCAAGCTCTAAGTGCAGTCTATTTCCAGATGTGTGTATGTTCTGTTTTTTTCCAAATATATATTTTTTTGAGATCTCATCATAAGAGCTGTATGTATCTGGGACAAAAAGTGTTCTCTGCAGTCCTTAAATAGTGAAATTCCCAATAATGAATTACTTAAATGTTAACTAATTACTTAAAGGTTGACTAATTATTTAAATGTTAACTAATCTTTGTAATTATGCATTTTCTTTTAACTTTTATGTTAACATGCTAATTTTGCTCTTCAAAACTGTTACTAGTTATGCAGTTGTGTACACATATACATAAAGTAGTGTAGTTATGTACTACATAACTAGAGTTGTGTACACATGGGGGAAATTAGTGGATTAGGTTATTTTACATATAGTGATGAAGGCTGTTCTAATCATTTCATTTCCCACAATCCAATTTTTAGTGGCTATGAAATGTTGCTAAGAATTTTTTTAGGTATTACATTGCAAAGTATTACGGAGTTTTGTGTAATTCTATATAGCAGTTATGCACATTTGACACAGTAGAGCTCATGAAAATCGCTAAAACACCTATGGTAGGGAATGAAAGAGAATTAATAAATAAGCAAACAAACTCAAAAGGTGTGAAGGAGGCCTTGAAAAGTACCTCCTTATTCTAAAATAAGATCAGCTAGAGACAACAAATTCAGGTGACTGGAATCAGATCTTTATCTAGCTGTATTTTAAAAGTCTTTAAAGAGAGGATTCCATTATCTCCTTAAGAATCTGGTTACAATATTTTATATTTCTACTGTAAAATCTTATTTAAATCTTTTTCCTTGTGGTTTAAGCCTGTTACTTCTTGTTCTACCCCTGGATAGGGAAAACTCTATAATAAATGTGGGAAAAATAAGTTTGCTATTATTTTGAATAATCAAAATGTCAAACATGGTATTTAAATATTCAGAATGTAGATGATACTCAGCTCATAGATTTTAAGTACTTCTTCAAAGATATGGAGGCACTATTAGAAATGAATAATTTGCATATATGATAAAAATAATCCTCTATGAATATACTATGCTACGGAAGATCTAATCCAAAATTTAGTGCTATGAAAAATGTCAATGGGATTTAATTTTATTGTAAGTGTTCATCCTCCAAGATTAATAACAACTAAGAGAAAATATGCTTACTTGGCCAATGCTTTTTCTTCCTTTAGGTGTGTTTAGTCTGGTCTTTTTTTTTCCTTTAAGTATTACTTTTCCTTGCGTTTCATCCTTGATAGTGAATCCAGAATTAAAAAAAGGAAGACATAGGGGTTATTTATAATCACTCTTGCATGATTTTCTTTATGTTTCTATTATGAAAGTCTTTTCAATATCAAATTCTATACATCTTCCTGCTATTAAGAGCATTTTATAGTCTGAACTTAAAAAGATGATTATAAAGACATGTCACTGTGATATTATTTCCTGAATATGAATACTTTAAAGTGAATTTCCAGTCCAAGAAACTCTCTATTAATTAAAGTATTAAAAGTCCTTTAAAAAAATGTGAAACATACAAGAAAAGAATGTTAAGTGATAAAGGTAAGTGATAAAAAAAATATTAAAGTGTAGAACATAAAGCCAAGGATTTCTAATTTTTTTTATTGTAGACTTACAATGCAATCTGGTTTCTGCATCTATTTTTTTTTCAACTGTACTTATTGCTAATTACTTTATCTGCACAAGTGCACCTTGTTCTGTTCACAAATTGCCTGACAAGTTGCTCAGGACTTTTTTCAGGTCATAAAGAAAGAAGACCTGCAAAACCCAGCTATCTTGTCGTATGAAGCAGTTAAGAGTATTTTCCAGTAGGACTTTATGGTTTGATTTTTTGAGCTAGTTTAGGCAGCATGAAATCTGATGACATAAAGCTGTTACAATATACTTCAGTGCCTGAATTACTGTAGTTGTATCTGTGATGATACGAAGTCATAAACAAGGCAAGGTTTTTGACTGAAGTATTGTTTTAATTGCACTGATTCATTTGCTTGGAAAATATGATGAGTTTTCAGGCAAAGATGTTATTTAAATTCTGTAATTATAGTAACCCAGAATACTAAACAGCAATGAGCTGTTGCTTTGAGTTTAATGATCACTAAAACTATCCAAGAGAGGTGTCCTTTCTTTTTCTTTCTTTGCTAATGTCACCTCTGATCCTTGCACTTGAAGAAAGGGATGTGTGTCTCAGTGTTCCTGCTTTTACCAACATTATTTAATGGAATCATAGAATGATTTGGATTGGAAAGGACCTTAAAGATCATATAGTTCCAGGTCCCCTCCCATAGGCAGGGACACCTTCCACTAGGCCAGGTTGCTCAAAGCCCCATCCATCCTGGCCTTGAATACTGCCAGGAATGGGGCAGCCACAACTTTTTTTGGGCAGCTTGTGCCAGTGTCTAATTTGTTGTTCCAGTAAGAAGTATTATTTGCACCTACAAATATTTCCTAGTCAATGACAAAGTACAAGAGACTAATTTATTGTGAAGATAAGGAGATACTTCTGCAAGGTGCTCATGAATCATAAAAATGCAAGTAGAATTAACAAAGTTAAAAAGGAAAAAAATCCCTGTTGTCTGCACTATAAGTAATGTATGTAATTTTCTCCAAAATCAAAGTAACAAACCCTGTAGTTGTGCTTTTTTTTCCCCCTTCACCCTCTTTCATTTTACCTTGCCTTTTTCCTTCCCAAATTCTGCTGATGGTGGGGAGGTGGGTGAGCAGAGAGCCCTGGCTCCTGGCGAGCTGTACCCACATCATGGACTGTCCCTGCTCACAGGGCAGATATTAGTCCTGTCATACTAGTCCTTCGTCAGAGCTGTACCTGACTGAAGTCTCTTGTCTCTCTGCTGGCAACTCAGTTGAACCTTGCAGGAAGTATGAGATTTTGAGATGTCTTTTTAATTTGGATGGGATGAAATTTGCCTGTATTTTGAAAAGGGTGATGAAGACTGGCAGGCATAGCATGATTATGAGCTTCTTGTTTCCTTGTGCAAGCAGGATCATACTCTCTTCTCTCTGCAGTATGTGGCCATGCATTGCACTGGCAGTGAGCAGACTTGACACTCTGATGTGCCTGATCACATATGTGCAGATATATTGGCTTTTCTGTGGTTCCCCATTCATTGCTCCCTGGCATCGTTCGCTGGCTCACGCTCGGGCGGTGCTGCTGCTGGCGGGGGATCTGGGAGACTGCCAGGCACGTGCCTGGCTTCCCCACTGCACGCGCCTTCCAGGGCTTGCTGCAATGACTCTCTGCTTTAATTGCTGCTTGTTCCCGCTTTCCTCTCTCTGCAGCAACCATTCAGCTCAGGTCAGGGAGCAGAGCACATCCTATGTTTAAGCACAAGCAACTTCCCATTTCATGATGAAGGGCTGATTTTTCAAGAATTTTGGGAATCTGAGATTTTCTCTTTGATTTTAAGTTGTGGGACTTTTTTTTCCAGTTATTCCTATATGTGCACATTCTCCAGATGTTCCTGAGTTTGTCAGAGGTCACATAGCAAACTTTGGGAGGTTTGGATACATTTGGATATAATCAGGATCCAAAGTCTATAAATCATTTTCACAGTTCCTTGTGCCAGTTGTATCAATTACTTCTTGTTTTCTCATCTGCAAGTTTATAGAGTACCTCCACAACATAAACTGGAAGACTGGAAAGATCCTGCCTCTGCAGTCTGTTTTCACAGCTGTTACAAACTGATAATCTGATTAATTGTCTTGTTATGTTAGACTTTTTTCTGTTGTACAGGATTAATAGACGTGTAATATTTGTTGCTGCATAATATCAATAGCTTACATTAGCGTCAACAGTATCAAACAGTGGAGCTGTGGTGGTTAATTGTACACCAGTTGCTGGGAAGCTGTCTAAAAGCAACTCAATCAAATGTGGGCTTATGTTCTGAATGTTTGGCTTTTGAGAGCATTCATAGCTTTAAATAGCCATGTTCATGGACTAGAGCAGGTTATTTCTCAGCATCTTTTGAAATTTTCACTCAATGTGATAGCAGTGAAAGTAGTTGCCCGCTGAAAATGTGATTCTCTTGGAAGCTAAATATTTTTTAAACAATCTGCAATATCTTCCTGTAAAATAGAATGATTATTTTTTCTGTATGTATTCAAGTATGCATACTGAAAAAAGTTGATTTGACAAAAACATTCAAAATTTTATCTCCAAAGTTATGTGTTTTTTAAGAACATTCTTTTACACATACGTGTACAGACGCACACACTATATAGTAGTATACAAACCTTTCTTGTTTGTCATGTCTTGTATTTCTCAGATTCAAGTGCAGGATTCAGACAATACGAGAAAGTTAAGCCACTACATGACTGTTACCTTTTATTGTAGCAAATGCTTTATAATATTTCAGCTTCATTAAGAAAACTGTTTCAGTGGTTTTCCTTTTGTTTAACATACTTTCAGGTATCTGCACTTTAATCAAATAGAAACGTTGGAACCCGAATCCTTTACCCATCTTCCAAAACTTGAAAGGCTGTAAGTTTATTTTTCTTGGGGTATGATTCAGAAGTCAGCTTAATGTTTGAAACTGGAAATGATTTTTTTTTTTATTCCCATAGATTATTTTTAGTCTAAATTTTTTATTGTTGCTACTACACACAGTCTTTGCCAAGAACACTTTGGTCAGGCTGACCTTAAAGGCATTCAGAAGGGAATATTGCTTGTGGTATATTTTCTATTGCGAAATGATTTCCCAAAGAGCTCTGATTGATATTTCACCTAAAATAAATGTTAGTAATGAAGAAGTAAAAAATTTATAGTATGACCTTTTTTTTTTTCTTTTTTTTCTTTTTTGAGTTTCTCCTTTGGATGTTTATGAACTCCCTTCCTTTTGGTTACTTTGTCTTTTTACGGCCTCTTTTTCCCCAGACATACCAAATACAAGTTGGAGGCCGCTTAAAAAATAGCAGCCAATGAATTGCTGAAGAATTTTCAAAAAGATTGTTTTTTTTATTTTTTAAAATGACTTTCTCTAGAAGAACTTTCAGAAGAATGTAAATGAAGTGAGTGCATCTCAAAATCTGAATTGTTACATTCATATTTTTGTGCTTCTTAACAGATTTTTGCATAACAACAGAATAGCTCATTTGATTCCTGGAACATTTAGTCAATTAGAATCTATGAAGAGACTGTAAGTAAATTGAATTATTATTAACTAAAGAAAGATTAAATAATATAATTACACCATATCTCATCTTGCAATATTTATATCCCTTGCAAATGTCTTTTCATTGTGCAATTGTTTTAAATTTTAAATAGCTTTACCTAAGCTGTGCTCGAGTTGTTTTACATACATGGATTAAAGCCATTGTTTCATATCCTACTTTCTCTAGTAACTGATTAAATCCATTTGTTTTTCTGTCTTGAAATTACTTGTACTGATACAGTCATGTTTTGTAGATGAACTAATATATATAGATCTTTTTTTAGAATTCTTGGTTAGTTGGGGTGGTTTTTTGTTGGGTTTTTTTTTGCTTTTTGTCTCCTATTTTCTAATTCTCATTAGGTAATCTATTATGTCTTTCAATATTTGATTGTTTTGGTATTTTTTAATTGCTATACTTGTCCATATCTGATGATAAAAACCATAGTTATGAAATGCTGCTCGATGTCTGAAAAAGAATAAAAGTGTTACTTCCAAAAGCAACTCCAGAAGCTATTTCTTCTTGAAATGCCATTAACTGGGAAAATTAGCAGCTTCTTAGTCCCTCAGTAACATTTGAAAACTTGAACTCAGTAGAAGTACCATAGTAAGGTGACCTTCAGAGGGTTTTCAATCCCACACTTTGGATCTCCACTGATCTAGGATAAACATTCCTTAAATTGTCCAAGACTGCTCTTTTGACAAAGGCAGTCATGCATTCATACCTTGCTTTCTGGGAGGAATGCTGATGGCATGCTGTGCAGCAAGACATAGCACTCTACTAGGAAAAGAGATTGCAAGGGATGTAACCAAAAGGTGGTTCTGCTGGTGTAGGACATATGTCTAATGTGCTGTGACAATACCTTTAACTGTGGCTAAAGGCAGAGTAAAGTAAGTTTTGTTGAGGTATGTGTCTTCCAGTAGCAGCTACTTAACTCATACCTCTTTCAATTCTTGTGGAGTTCAAGTGAACAGAAAGGGATGCTTCTTCATATAATTTCTGGGTAAAAGTGAATTTCAGTAGTAACTATTAGTGGAAGAGAGCACTGGGCTAGACTGACCTCGTATCCTCTGACCTAAGACAGCTCACCCTTAAAGGTCACATAATGATTTTTTGTGTTCTAGATTTTAATTCTACCAGTAACATCTCTTATAATGAGAGACATTTGTATGATAGCTTTTTAAGATATTTCTGCTTGTTCTTACCTGTTTTTCATAGAAGGACAGGGAAGAAATAATATTGGGGCATTTGTACAAGTGGTTAATAAAATATTAAAATACAGAATGATAAAAAAGCTTACTATCCTGAAAGATACACCAAACTGAGGTTGTTTTGCTGTACAATATAATTTCCAATTTGTATATAGCTACACTTAATGGTATAGATTTCTGTGCTTAACAGGTTTAAACCCCCACATTTATACAGAGCCCCTTTAGCCATAAAGTGCAGTTCTCCAAGTTGTAATGAAGCTCTTCACTACTGGAAAGTCAACAGAATTTATGAGTTCCTGTTATCTGCAATATGCTGGTGTTCTTATGAATTTACTGGCCCACTGAATTCAATATGAGCTTAATACTTGCATAAAATGTGAGTCTTTGTCTCATCTGCCTGATGAGCAAAATGAGGACTTGTAAAAAAGTCAGGTTAGCAGTGAAGCTAATACAGTAATAAGTGCTAAATGGAAAGTAACAGAGGGAGATTGGTATAAGTTCCTTACTTAAGCAGAGTTTACATACATCTAAATAAACCCTGATTTATACACCGAATGTTTGAGTTAAAAAAGAAAAGTTGTCTAGATGCTTTCTAGGTTGAACACAGTCCTATCATGCAGTAAAAATAACATGGATTTTTGCAATAAATACAACCAGAATTCATATAAGCGACTGTTACCTGTATTCTGTATTGTCCGTTGCATTCACATATAAAGTCTGTTTAATCCTGATTAAACATGTAAATATTTTAAGTTAAAACTGCATATAAAGGAACAGCTTTTATCCTAGCAGGATCGTCTAAAGGTTGCTAACAAATGGTATGGCTGCTTTGTGGTTTTTTGCAGGCGTTTGGATTCAAATGCTCTTCACTGTGACTGTGAAATCCTGTGGCTGGCGGAGCTGTTGAAGACATATGCAGAGTCGGGTAATGCTCAAGCAGCAGCTACCTGTGAGTATCCACGAAGAATCCAGGGAAGATCAGTGGCCACAATTACACCAGAAGAACTTAACTGTGGTGGGTTTGCCACTTCCTAATGGCTTCTTTAATGTGCTAAATGTACCTAATCTGTATTTTTTTGTTTGCTTATTGTTCTGTTCTGTTTGGTAAAGCTGATCAATATTGGTTATTTCCAGAACTCTCCTTTTGTTCTTTCTCTGTTTTTGTCTGCTTCTGACTGACTGGTTGCTTCTATGTCTATCTTTAATGAAACAAATATAGCCATTTGTCCTTGAGGAACTGAATGTGATTTTATGGAAAGACTTTAATTTTCCTTTTTATGTTTCAGTTTTGATCATAAAAGGATCAACAACTAGGGTCTCTGGTGTTACATTAATGTTGTTTAGCATTCCTTCTTCTGTACGCAGGAAAGAGAAGAAAGGAGCAGTAAGAATTGCTTCTGATTTCATGGATCTTCTTGTTAAAACTCTTGCTGATATTGGAATCAGGGTTGGGCCACTGGCTTTCTTTTTTACGCAGCTATACTTATAAAGAGTGCCCTGCACTGTCAGTG
Source organism: Forpus xanthops (assembly GCA_032466535.1). NCBI lineage: Eukaryota > Metazoa > Chordata > Aves > Psittaciformes > Psittacidae > Forpus > Forpus xanthops. The sequence goes on along the minus strand of JASSUY010018691.1, from coordinate 16,828 downwards.
GTTTAATTGATAAGTACTTTTATGTAAATCCTTTTGTTCATCTATATTCCTTCAGCTTGAGGGTGTAAAAGCATGACTCCATGTGCACTCTGAGGCTCAGCCCCACACCTTTTCTGTTCTAAAATGGAAATTCAGATTTCTTACCGAACTGTGGGCATCTGTCTGCCCAGCCATGTGATGAGGCCAAGATAGAAAATAAATAAATCGTCCTTTTTGTTCTATGTTGAATATAACTCTGATCATGAGAATTATGACTGTAAGCATCTACAAGGTTCTTGAAAAATATAGTAAAAAGTCGATTTAGTGCAAGAATAAATCTCATGGCATCCTACAGGCTCTCTGCACATCTAAGGAGCCTGAATATGGAAACTGCAGGAAACAAGCTGGACAAATTATTCTGTAGGAGGCAGGTTAGACTCTGATACTTATCTAAAGGAAGTTATTTTAAATGGCACTTGTGCTTGTTGTTTTAAAGTTCTTCCTTCATAAGCAAATTGAGCCTCTGTTCAAATAAACAAAACAGCTACTTTAGAACCTGATACAAATTTGCACAATGCATTTCCAGTCTGCTAAAATGTCTTAAGGAACAATGGAGAGGGTCAGAAAGCCCATAGTCACTTTTGCATAGGGAAAAGTCCATTTAATCCTGATTAAGAAATAAGGTTTTTTAAGTTAAAACATTTATGACATATTTTTCTACAAGGTATATGATTTTTTTTTTATTTACCATTCCTTAGTAGTTTAAAACAAGTGAGAGTTCCTTACAAGTTTTATTGTTGATACAGAGAGGCCAAGAATTACATCAGAGCCTCAGGATGTGGATGTTACCTCAGGGAATACGGTGTATTTCACTTGCAGAGCTGAAGGCAATCCTAAACCAGAAATTATTTGGCTTCGAAACAAGTAAGTTTAAAAGAGGAAGAGAGAAACTTGATTTAAGTGTGTTTGAGTGTTCGTACCTTTCTGGGTGCATGTCCATACACATTATGTGCTCATATATGGAATAGTTACAGCAGCAACACACTGTAATTTAAAATAGTCTATGAAGTAATAATGGCCCATGTCTGTTTTATTAAATAATTTTAAACACTAGAGAGCTGGCAACTTTAGAAAATATTCATCTATGACTATAATACTATTGGTAAGATTTTCAGCTGTAGTTATTTCTACAAAGTCACTCACATGCTTAAAACTAATGATTTATGTGTAAGTACCAGACAATCCAATATGGATGTGTTGCACATTCAGTTTGTAGGTTAGTTATTGTTTGCATACATTTTGAGGCAACGCAAAGGCTGTTTTTAAAAGAACTCCATCTGGATAATTTAGGTTTCAGAGAAAGTCTTCCTTGAGTCCCAGCTCCTCAGAGGCAGTTTTCCTTTGAGGTGTAGCTCCATTCCAGGAAAGCAGAGATAGGTATATTAGTTCCCAGGCTCACCAGACTGGTACATGGAGGGCAGACAAGTACTTATATCATAGAACTGTAGGTTAATTCATGTTAGAGGGTATCTCTGGAGGTCTCTGCAGCCTTCTGCTTAAAGCAGGATCATACCAAGTTGCTTTGTCCAGTTGGAGCTTAAAGGATGGATGTCGCACAAGTTCTCTGGGCAGCTTGCTAAATTGCTTCTTATAACTACTTAGGGAATTAAGGGAAGAGCCTATGAAGGCCCTGTGTCTTTCAGCAGTCCAAGGGCCAGCCTGCTGTGGAGTGGCTGCTCAATCTCTGCCTAGCTCCCTTCAGCACTACTGGGCACTGCACAGCCGAATCAGCTACATACCAGCACATCACCCCTCTTACACTGATGTGAATTTATGATAGACACATGAAATGTGAGTTTGCCACAAACTTAATCAGACTGGCTTAATAATGTTCTTACACAAATGAAAAACTGGATCTGAAAATCAAATTCCCTTATGTTTTATATTAGCAAATGAACCATTTTATTTTGTTGGATGCTGACAAAATGGAAGAACTGAGTACTGGTTCTGTAGGTTTCTGCTGATGGGGGTGACAACCCCATGTGCAGCAAGGGTTCAGTGTTTATTTAGTATGTCAAGAACTGAGCCTCAAACTTGTATGATATAATTATTACATTAAAATTTTCTTTGGCTCATGTACTTTTTATAATAAACAAAGAAAACATGCATTCGGAGTACACATATGAAAGAGTTTTAAGAAGAAATTTGAGCTTGGGGTGTGGGATTATTGACTCTGGCTTGTTTCCTGACTGCATGAATGAGAGCAAAGCTCTTTGCAAGGTAGTTGAACATGGCAAGATTTCAGTCAAAAGCCATTGACCTATTGAGCAGTATGGTGAATAGATCAGCAGACTGCATTTTGTACACAGTGGATAAGACCTCATCCCTCATCTGTACTTTTTTCACGATGTAGTGAGGGATTGAGTGAGAAACAGTTCCTTTAATAATAACCCCTAACTGTTCTTAGTTAATGTCGCACAAATGCATCCATAATTTAGCCTGGAGACCTGATCTTAACTCACATTTAAAGCCAGTACAAATTATAATCAGGTTCATTAGTGCTCCTGGAGCAATCCTGACAGAGGTTACCACAAAGGTGGTTTTACAACCCCTCTCCTAGTAGAAAGTATCTTGAGTGTTGAACTTATACAATATACTTCAAGTGCAAACATTTTAAATTGGTTTGCCAGTTAGAACTTTTTTTCCCGTAAACTTCTATTCATGAAAGTATTTTGGCTTTTCATTTTGAAGGTGTAATACTTGCAGAGGCAAAATTGATTTTTTTTTTTGTTTGTTTTTCATCTTCTTCTCTTTAGGAGAAAGCTAAAAGTTCTGTTATTTTACTTAATACAGTAAAACTCTTCTCCCCTTCCCATGCCCCTCAAATTATTTTTGGGTAATATATTTTGGGTAATACATTTTGGGTTTTATTATTTGGCAGTTTTCTGTGCTTGTGATTTAAAGGTTCAACTCCAGCAGATTCTTTTCCTCACAGTAATGAGCTCAGTATGAAAGAAGATTCCCGTCTAAACTTGCTTGATGATGGCACATTGATGATTCAGAATACTAAAGAAACAGATCAAGGCATTTACCAGTGCATGGCAAAAAATGTGGCTGGAGAAGTGAAAACTCAGGAAGTTACTCTTCGATACTTTGAGTCACCAGGTAAAGAGCACCAAATCTTGCATTCAGATGGAGAATTGTTTTGATAATAAGATTGCTAAAAGTAAGATGTTTTGACTTTTTTATGTTCTTGACATGTAAATTTTTGTGCTTGGACATCTTAAAGAACTAGAACATACAAGTTATATCCCCAGAACAAAAATCAGCAAGTTAATATGTTTATTGCAGTATGCAATTCTGATGGTGGTCTTGTAGGCTCTTAGTTTAAGGGTTAGGAAAAGAGGCTGTTGCATTACGACATTGCTCAGTACAATAGTGTTCTCTGTGAATACCTGAAAACCTCAAGCTTCCAAACAGGCTGCTCATGAAAGCTTTGACACATTCTGTGCAGCTATCCTTATTTAGGAGCTTCTTCGCCTGCAGCTCTGTGTTACCAGGTCTTTGTGTTTGCAAGCACTAAATTCCTCTCCAGGATGTAATGTTTTTAAATCCCAGATTTTGCTGTGAGAAAATTTCATTTTGACACTCAGCATCAAGTAAACTTAAAATGTCACTGCAAAGCACATACATAGTTGGGAAAAGATACTAAAATGTAGCTTAATCAGGTTTGTGGTTTTATTAAATTAAGGCAAATTTTAGCCTGTTTTCTTGGTCTCAGTGTTTGTGCCTCTGAGGAGACCTTTATGAAGATCAGCAAATGAGAAGGAAATGTTTGAACATTGTTTTAATGGAAGGAAAGAAACATCAGAACTTATAATTCTTATCTACTGATATTTATAAATGTCTGCATCTAGATTAGGTTTAACGTGAGGCAAACTTTGCACTAGGATTCGAAGTATGCTGGAACAGAACTATTAAAAAATATTGCAGTATCCAGATAAATTACTTATGTGAGCTGAAAGTCATATTTAGGCACTGCTTTTCTCTCACAGCCAGGCCAAGTTTTGTGATTCACCCGCAAAATACCGAAGTGCTGGTTGGAGAGAGCGTTACCTTGGAGTGCAGCGCAACTGGGCACCCTCAGCCAAGAATTACCTGGACCAAAGCAGACAGAACCCCTTTACCAGTTGACCCTCGCATCACCATAACCCCATCAGGAGGACTTTACATACAAAATGTGAAGCAGGAGGACAGCGGCGAGTATACCTGTTTTGCAACGAACAGCATAGATAATATCCATGCAACTGCATACATCATAGTCCAAGGTGAGTAACTTTAAACTAGGAGTGACATGCTATAAAACATATCAGGAACAGTATATTACTTTGAATTGTGTGGCTTTGTCTGTTTTTCTGAATTGGCAGAGCTGAACTAAAACCATGACAGTTTTTTGTTTTACTTATAAGATTGCAGTGTAATCTGTAGGGAAATTGCTATGCATTTCACTCAAAGTAAAACTAATTCTCTGAAGGTTAAATTTCATTGATTATTCTCAGAAGTTAATCATTGGTGTTTTGAAATGTTTATTTCTTATTATGTTTTGTTTGCTATTAAGAATAAACATGCTGTGTCAAATTTATGGGGGATTATATTTTTTCTGCAACTGGCAACAATCCTAGAGATTAGAATTTGTGCCTGGAGTACTAGAAATGGAGTTTTGAGTCCACTTCTGCCTTTCTTTTACAGACACTTCAGTGGGTGTGGAAATTTTTTTTTCTGTATTTCATGGAAATTATCACTGCCAACTGAGGTGTTAGCATAGCTTTTCTGCAAAACAAAAGTCAAAGTACTGTAACTTACTGTGATTGCAATCATTTTGGTATTGTATGTCAATAGAATCATAGAATAGTTAGGGTTGGAAAGGACCTTAAGATCATTTAGTTCCAACCCCCCTGCCATGGGCAAGGACACATCACACTAAACCATGCCACTCGAGGCAGTCCAACCTGGCCTTGAACATTGCCAGCGATGGAGCATTCACAACTTCCCTTGGCAAGCCATTCCAGTGCCTCACCACCCTTACAGTAAAGAATTTTTCCTCAGATCCAGTCTAAACATAATTTAAAATATTCAGGAGCAATCTATTAAAAGCCTCATATATATATACAGAGAATATATTTACTTCAAATGTTTTTATGCCGAAACTTGCATTTGCAAAGCATTTTAAAGAAACTTTTAAGTTTCTTTCTGTTCTCATGTTAAGTTGGCAAACACTTCAGGTTGCAAATACTTTGTTAGTGAGTTCAATTTTTTAAAGCTATACGGAACAACTTGTCCTTGTGTTTTTTTGTTTTTTTTTTTCTGTTATCCACCAATTGGATGATCGTGCTTTGAGAGCTGAACAAATTACATTTTACACTGATAATGCTGTGATGTTACTGCAGAAATTGGCACACACTTCTATGCACTTCTTTCCTTTTGTGCAAAGAGGAAAACAAGCTCAGGATGGCTTTGACTGCACTGCATTTTCTTCACAATTTAGCCTGTGATTGTTTGAGAGGAGAAGAAGACTTTTTTAATTCAATCTATGTTTGACTCTACAAGTCTCACTATACCTCTTACTTTTGATCTATGGCAGTAGATCACAGAGGTCTTCACTGGCACCAGGGCCAGGTTGTGAGATGTTTCTATTGCACTGGTGGCTACCTTAACTCTCTGCCCTATACAGGTCACAATATAAAACAGTCCCATTAGCATCTCTTTTCCTACTGATATGAGCTATTCAAGTCACACAGGAATAATTTCATTATTTCAGACAGTTATGCATTTTGTAGTTTGGGTTTGTTTTGTTTTAACCAGTTTATTTTCTCTCCTTTAGCTCTACCTAAGTTTACTGTCACTCCTCAAGACAAAACAGTGATTGAGGGACAGACTGTTGACTTCCCTTGTGAAGCACAAGGCTATCCCCAGCCTGTTATTGCCTGGACTAAGGGAGGTAAGCATGTTATATTTTCACTCTTAAACAAATAAAATGGTATTTGTTTAGGCCCATGTATTTGGTTAGATGCTTCAGTCTCTGAAGGAAACACGGCTCATTTCTTTCTGCTTTAGCTAGAAAGGAAAATGTGTTCCACAGAAGCTAGCTGCCCAAGCATTTTTTCATTATTCATTAAAGAAAAGTTATTAAAATGTGTCTCCGTAATAGATTCCCAATAATGTCTAAGAAACGTGAGACAGATTACATGTGGTAGTACCTGTTGCAGCTGGTTTACTGCATAAGAAATAGAGATGACTGTCATTAACTGGAAATCTGAAATTAGGAACTGCCCAATCTGTAACTGGCATCAATATAACTGCATTTCTGTCAATGTGCATTGACAGGAGCACTGATGTACATTCTGCTGATAGTTTTATTTAGGTAGTGGCAGTAAAGGCATTAAGCAAGATCCAGTGGGAAGAAATAATGTAGTGGATGTTTTACAAGTAAATAACCCAGTTGAATCAAATCATTCTCTAGCAGGCAAAACAACTCTTAGGAAATTCTAAAATGTGGTAGATAAAGCAAATATGTAACAAATATTTGATCATTTTGGTACTGATAGTGTGCCCCGTTCTCCCTCTTAAAAATATTGCTCCAATCAAATGAAATGTCCAGAAAGGATGAATAGGGTACAAATACTGATGTGCCTTTAATTTTTATTATATTCCATTTTTTTCAGGGCTATATATGTATTTTTTTATGGATTCTCTGTATTGCTTAGGCAGATATGGTGAACTGTGACAGACACACATGTGAAATGAACAGTAATATCTACTGGTGTTCTTATGATGCCTTCTCTTTTGGGTGCTTTATCATTCTCCTTAAATGAAAATATTTATTTCTACCACAAAGAGAAAATAAAGATCAGGTTTATGGTTGTGTGCATATGTATGTTTTGTTTGCTTTGTGTGTTTATCTTCTGAAAAGTAAAGGTTTCAAACTTTTTTTAAAGATACTCCATTTTTTTCCAATGTTTTATCAAATATGAAATCTTTTGGATTCCCCTTTTTCTGTTACAAAGGTGCTTTGTTCTGCACTGCTCTTATTTTGTGTTTCAGGAGGCCAGTTGTCTGTTGACAGAAGACACTTAGTCCTATCCTCTGGAACCCTAAGGATTTCCAGGGTTGCTCTGCATGACCAGGGACAGTATGAATGCCAAGCTGTCAACATTATTGGGTCTCAACGAGTTGTCGTCTACCTGACTGTACAGCCTAGAGGTATGCTGTTAGTGCACAGCTGCTGCTGGGGAAAATAAAAAAAAAGAAATGTAAAGATAAATAAATAAAAAAATAAAATAATCTAAAGTAGATTACCTTTGCTTAGAATTAAAAAAGCTTTTGAAGCAAACCTTGAATAGTGCTTGGGTTTTCCTTCAGGACTTTTACTGCACTTTCACAGTTTATTCCAAGTTGCTGGTTTTGAATTTTAAGGTGTCTTATTAGTTTTTATAAATTGAGCATGTGGGACAGTGTGCCCTGACAGACTTCATTCAAAGTCACTTGGAGATCATATAAGCTTACAACTGAATTTAACTTTTTTTGATAAAAGCTTGTTAGAACAAGGCTATATCTTTTGTCGTTTAAAAACCTTGCTGTGCAAAGCACTGCTAACATTTCACATTTCTCATTGTTATTTCTGAGCATATCTATTTTTAGGTTCCATGTATATTTTAATAAATAATATATACTTATATAATAATAATATAATAAATAATAGATACTTATCAGTGCTTGTACAGAGTATCGTTCCTTTAGAACAGTCTGTCTCCTATAAAAGAGGTTTAACTGATTTACTCCTCTTTGTAAAGAATGGATGTTTGCTTTGAGGATGACAGTATTCCTGTGCTTGGGAAAATCCTTTGTTTTGCAAAAGGACTAGTTTCTTATAAGACTCTGTGCTGTTGAATAAATAGTGTATGTTTCATATTTTTTTGATGTCCAGAAGCAGAACACTTTAAACTTTTTTTACAATAGCAAAATGTCCTTCACAATCAAAAGTCATTCCCTATATCTAAAATCAGCAGACACAGGAAAAATACATCAACCCACTCTATTTATCTTGTGCTTTTCTATAACTAAGTTCTAAGTAAGCTAATTCTAGGATTAATTAGAATCATATTAATATGTTTAGTTAAGTAACTTGGTGTTTAATTCAGGGGGATTAAATATTTAATTCAAAACTTTTCTTGTTGGTGACCTCATTTAAACATTATTTTAGTGAAACGGGATCTTAAGTGCAGTTGATCAGAAAGAAATTCCATTGATTTTTTTCTTAAATAAGAAGAGGAAGAGCCTGATTTGTCAAAATTGGTGGATATTATGTTTTTTTTCTCACCTCTATGAAATTGTTGACTAAAATTCCATATAAAACAAAATTCAGTTTTATAAAATTCTATAGCCTCGCAGCTGTGTTAAACTTCACTGATTTTGAGGAAATTATTTTGTGTTACCCAGGTTGCAAGATACAGACACCAAAGAATAGTAAACACAAGATTGAAGGCTATAATGCAGCCTGAAATTGGAGCTCTCCATACATTCACCGCCATGCTATTTTCAATTGTGGAAGAAGAGAAAACTTTTTTTCTTTGGGCTTCTAACAAAAGGACTGTTCATCTCAGGAATGGTCACTGATCACTGTGACTCAATCTGTGTTAATGCACATGAATTAATGGTCCAGTTCTGTTTGGTGGCATGACATTGCTCACATCCACAGAACCCAAACCTCCCAGTGCTGGACGCCTGCCGCTGAATGCCTTATTTGAAATTATTTCTGGTTCTTGACAACCATTTGTGTACAAAGAATTTAACACCAGGGCCACATTCAAGTGGTAGTATAAATGTACACTGTGTGGCCAAATACATCTCTGTAAAAGCACAGCCCTTTCCCACTTACCCCCAAAATGCTAATACATTACAGCAGAAATACATTTTTTAGTATCTTCATGAGAAGCACATACAAGTTTGTGATGACATTTGAGTGTTGCATGTCGACTTGGATATGAAGGATTAAAAAATGCATTAATTTTCTTCACACTGGTAACTGTGCCCGTAAAATCAGAGGTGATTTTTTTGACATGTTAATGCCTAGGGCTTTCTGTCAGGACGATTAGGGCTCTGTGAAGTCTTATCGCCTCAGCAAGTTGGGCTGGGAGAATCACAGTTGAATGACTTGTGGAAATTTTTGCTTGTATCATCTAAGAAATCTCTGTTGTCGCTGCTTAAAAATTTAAAACTTAAAAAAGTTCCAGAAGTTGATGGGGTATAAATTCTGGTGACTTTGTTCAGATTTATCTATTCACAGAAATTCTTTTAGAGCTTGTAAGTTGTGGAACTTAAATGGTTTTGGCAAAAAGCATTTTGGCTGGTTTTGTTAAAGATCACCCTAAAGCAGACTTCAGGTCTAAAGAATTTTGTCTGTAAGGCAAATTTATAAGCAACTACAAATTCATAGACAGAATAGGGTTATAGACTGAGGAATGTTGGGTAACTGAAAAAAACAAACAGCACTTACCTCTTTTTACCATCTTTTGTGCAAGTTGTATTTCATACTTTGTCAATGTATCTTTTCTTTAGTGACTCCTGTATTTGCCAGCATTCCCAGTGACATGACAGTGGAGGTTGGCACAAATGTGCAGATCCCGTGCAGTGCTCAAGGAGAGCCGGAGCCAGTAATTACATGGAATAAGGTACTAGGCATTTGTTCAGTTGTCGCAGAAAGGCAATGGCCTTTCCATCTTTTTATGAGGAGCTTTTTAAAGTGTACACTGTCAAATTATTGCTTCCTCTAGTGTCTGAAAGCATTACCTGATGTTTGATCAGCAAATCTTTTAACACAAAGCATGTATATATATGTATATCAAATTTGAGTTTTATGTATATGTATGTGTGTGTAGATATATATGGTTTTGCAAGTCATTAAATGGACAAGCTAAAATTCATAGCGTAAGCCTTAAAAGGCCTATGCATTTTAGGGACAGTTCTGTGTGAATAGCCTATTAATACTTTCGCATTTTCAACTATATCGTAGATATAAAGCAATAAAAGTACTGTATTGCTGAGCCCTTTTACACTATTAGATTGACACTTTACCAGGACGTATTTTAGTAACTCTTTTAGGTAACCTGTCTGTAGCTTTTGATTTCCATTGGTGCAGTAATTGCTACATAAAACTATTACAGTTATTAACAGAGTTAATGATGAATTAATGGGTTACTGGTATTGATCTTCCTTACTATTTTATCTTCAATTAGTGAACATTAGAAAATGCACTCTAGTATATGTTAAATGGTTTCTAAATACATAGTACATGAAGAATTGATATATATAAATGTTCTCAAGAGGTGCTATCTTATTTTTGGGTCTTAAATTTTGTGTTGTGAGGATCTATAGCTGTTAAAATACTTTGATTTACAATAATGAATGCTTTTAAAAGTGAACAAGTACAGTGTATGATTTGGAAATACAAGCAGCTCATGTCAGAAGTGTGTGAGATGTTTATGTAAGTTTATCTAAATCTACTTGAAGATTATCTTGACATACAAAATAGAAATATTAAAAAAAAAAAAAAACTGGAAAAAATAAAAGAGAAAAAGGATTGCAAACATTCAGATTTCAAAACAAAGAGTATTTCGAATAACTAGTCATTGTGCTCTGCTGCAGGATGGAGTGCAGGTAACTGAGAGTGGAAAATTTCATGTTAGTCCAGAGGGATTTCTTACCATTCGTGATGTTGGAACAGCTGATGAAGGTCGATATGAATGCGTTGCCCGGAATACCATAGGATACTCCTCTGTTAGTATGGTGCTTACTGTTAATGGTAAGGTGTATGAATCAGAGGTATGAGTTAGATTATTAGTTTCATTCTAATTACTTAATATCTAAGATTCAAAAAAGTGAAAAAAATATTGAAGTCTTTCTTTTATTCATGTTTCAATTTTTCTCCCATACTCCTCTTTTTTTACTTTTTTCTCCGTTTAATTCAGGCAACTGCCTTCACAGATGTAAGATGGGAATATGTCAGTCAAAATATCTCTATGAGCTAAGCTTCAAAACAAACAATGCTTTGGGGTCCAGTTAGTCATACTAGTTTCCTCTTGAAATATTATCTAGACCTATTAGAATTTGCTAGCCAAGTACACAGCCTAATCTTTAGGGATTACTTGACAAAAAGTCTCGAATCATCTTTAAAGGGGCGCATGCAGTACTTGGTTGAAAATTAGACTGCGACCATTATGAAAGAATTCAGGAAAGTCATAATGAATGTAAGAAGCTAAAGAAGAAATACAGAAAGAAAAGAGTATTTGAGTTTACTGAAATTATTTGAATGTAATAATGGAAAATAGTAGTTACTAATCATTAATATGTAGTAATTTGTACTAAAGCAATCAAAGATGCTAAGGATTGACCCTAATGCTTTTTTGACTTACTGAGTAGAACTGTTGGTTTTTCAGACTCATTTTCAATAGGAAACTGTAATTTCTGTTGTTGTTGTCTTTCAGTAGAAAATATGATGCAGTCTGAAACTTCAAAATTATAATTCTCCTTAAAACTAGTGAGATACCAGAAACTGTACCCTATGGTTGCTGTTAAAATGAAGCTCTCAGGGGAGCAAGGACAGAGTATAAGTACTGACACTTACTATCTTGATATTATCAGTAATGGCATTAGCCAGAAATGCCTAGAAACTTGCATGTCAACATTTCTTTTAAACAAAGTTAATATGTTATGAATGTTCCTAATGCATAAAAATCTTTTCCTAAAATTGAGGTGGAGGCAAGTGTATATAAGCTGAGGGGGCACATGTTGCTGGCCACATTTGATAATATTTTAAAGATGCTTTTTTTTATGTCATTTCCTTCTGTCCTTTTCTGTTGTTTAGTAAAAGTGTCTGGACTGAGTGTAAGGCAGGATACATATGGATTTCATTTTCAATTTTTCTCCCCCTGCCCTGCCCCACAAAATCATGTGAAAGGTTTGCAGGGAGTTTTAATTTTTAATACTTATCTGTTTAAAAAGAGAACTTCTGGCAGCAAATAGTCTAAACAAAAATCAAGTGCTGAACAGTTAACATCTGACTGCCTTTCTCTTTATTGGGGACTAAAGTGATAGGACAAGGGGTAAGGAGTTCAAAGGAGAGATTTAGTTTGGATATAAGGAAGAAATTTAGTGTGAGAGAGATGAGGAATTGGAGGAGGTTGCCCAAGGAAGTTGTGAATGCTCCATTCTTGGAGCATTTGTGGTGTTCAAGGCCAGATTGAATGGGGCTTTGAGCAACTTGATCTAGTGAAAGGAATCCCTACAGGGGGGTGGAACTAGATGATCTTAAGGTCCTTTCAAACCCTTACAGTTCTGTGATTCTGTGACCAAGGTTTATGATTCAGACCAGGCGTGCCATTAATCAGAATGATAGCTCTGCAAAACATGTATCTAAAATGAGCACCAAGATTACATCTCTTTTACACAGCAATAGAGAAGTTGACCAGCCCCTGAATTTTAGAGCCTGCAATGTTGTAGTGTTAAGATGGTTCATGGCACACAAGCATTGTCTGAAACAACTGAGTAGCATACCTATAAATTGTATTTTCCTTAAAATAAGTAGCTTACCTGATAGTTTCTGTAATGTTGCTATGAAACAACAAGCAAGGAGCACAGAGGGTAATTAGGACACATCAGGCGCTACCACTTTAGGCGCTGTGGAAAGGGTCAGCTGTTTGTAGATGGTAGGAGTATGTTGTCAGCAGCCCAAGACAGCTGGCCTCAGGCGAGAGAAAGGGGCTTCAGCTACAGCTATAGAGTTCCAGGAGCTGTTTTATTTGACAATATCGGTGGTTAAGTTTGATTACCCAGGTCTAGACTCTGAAACTCATACAGACACAGCCTAAGCTGCTCATTATGAAGGAATGATGAAATATTGCCTAAGAAAAAAAATAGGAAGTAATGAAAAGCTTGCAAACAACCTTTTTATGTCAGCTGATTTTGTACATCTGCAGATTTTATTCCAGTGTATTTGCTTTGGACTTCTTCCCTACTTTACCCTTCTTCCTGTGTGGCTTCTCCAATCTAAACACACTCTGGAAATTGTTAGCGGTTGCCCTGGATCTGGTAGTTCTTGGTTTAGACTAAAAGGAAGGTTATTAGCCCTAGATAGGTTGTACAAACATCCAGCAGCAACTGAGCACTGCATAAAAAAGCAGATGAATGGGCCTATGCATTAATGAATTTCAAGTGTTATGCAGTCATTAAATACCTTTTAAGCATGTGATTATAAATGTAATATTAAAAAGCTAGATAATTTTGAAATAGAAAACAAGTAGTGATCAAAATAAAATCTTTCTAGCCCTTTAAAATTAATGTGTGTTGCTTACTAGACTAAGCTCAGGAGAGGAGCAATGTTAATTTACTGTAGCTGTTCAGGAACAGATAAAATTCTGTGGTTTTTTTTTTTTTTTGTAATTTAAGGAGTTTGGGGACTTTTTTTACCTGTGAAATATCTTCAAGTTTACGTGATGCATGTGTTCTAGGAGGTAAACTAAGTCTGTCAGTGTTTTCCACTTGTAACATATTTCTGTAAACCCTTTAAATTCTTACATTGAATTCAGTTCTAATTGAAGGCAATGATTTCAGTGGGAATACTTGCATTGATTTTAGTGGATATAGGTCAGGCTCTTGATATCAACACCTGAAGGCTGGTAGCACACCACCCCAGAAAAAACTCTTAGTAATTAATTTTTCTTTGGTAATTTCTACTTGAAATTATCGGACTAATTAATGTACAGTTGAAGAATTGTATGTACTTATCTTCATTTTGTTATAGAATTATAAGCAATCAGATTTATAAGCTTATATTAACCTCTGTTATAAATTTTATGTTATAAATGTTATAAATTTTTATGTACTGTGATATTCTTTAATAGAATTACAAAACGGATGTGAATTTTATATTTGGAAGAGCTAATGCTTAAAGAACAGGAGTTTACTTTTTACAAATGAAATGATGTCGTGTCTAGACTCTGTTTTATAGAAGTATCTTTTTGTGTGTGTGGTCATTTTTGCAATAACATATGGATTCCTCTTTCTGTAGTCCCTAATGTCAGCCGAAATGGAGATCCTTTTGTACAGACATCGATTGTGGAAGCAATTGCGACTGTTGACAGGGCAATAAATTCAACACGTACACATCTGTTTGACAGGTAGCCCTTTCTCTTTTTTTTATATTGAGAAGTCAAAATACATTTTATATATACTAGACATAGTGGAAGATTTATTAAGCAAGAAGCCATTTTATTATTTTAATGGCACTGTTAACATCTGTTTTGCTCTGGAAATACTAACAGTTTAAACACTTTTATTGAGACTTCTATTCACTGCAGCAGTTTTTCTGCTGAGCTAATCTTTATTAAAAGCCTACTAGATGTTTAATTGCTGCTGTTTAATGTTTTATTGTTTAATTAAATATATTTTTTTTGTTTGCATTCCATTTTGAGATGGGTAATCAAGGTATGTACTAATTCTGTTGCTGAACACTTACATGGTTTATGTGGCATTGTTATTTTGTAAAACTCCTGTGTATACTTACTATTTTTTTCAAATTATCCATCAGTCGTCCTCGTTCTCCAAATGATTTGCTGGCCCTATTTCGATACCCAAGGGATCCATACACTGTTGAGCAAGCAAGAGCTGGGGAAATATTTGAAAGGACATTGCAACTTATTCAAGATCATGTACAAGATGGTCTAATGGTTGACCTGAATGGAACAAGTCAGTACTGTCTTGTTATTTTACCGTGTTGAAGTGTATTTGCCTTCTTAAGTCATGATACTGTTTTCCAAGTCTGGGTCCCAATTGCAGAACCATAATATTGAAATAAGTGGTGTGTTTGAATTTGCAAAACTTTACCAAATATATGTGTATGTTTGCCCAATTCAGTCCTTGGTTTGCACATTACTGCACTGTGGTGTATCTAAGTTTGTTTGAGCGCACTAAGTGGAGATTTTTTTTATCTCGCACTGACATATTAGGGAAAAAATCACGTTCAGATTCTTCTACTGGTCAAATTTAGTATCATGGAAGGGCATAATGTCTCCTGTTTGTTATTTCCCTGGCTATTGATTCGTTAGGACCATTGTTTCATAGTAGAACAGACTTTTCTGTTGTTAAATTAATCAGTACTTTCTTTCTGTTTCCTTAAATGAAATCATTTAGTGGCAGCGTGTCTTGGGAAGGAGAAAAGATGATGTAGCAAGAAGGATTTGTGTACTTTACCAACCAGTGTTTCTGCAAGAACATTAAAAAAAGTATTTGCTACTCATTTTTTAAGTATGTGTCAAAATAAGCTAATTGTTTCCTTTATCAAGGAATTTTCTGACGTAATGAGAAATAGAGGTGTTGATGATTTTTATAAATAGCAAAAAATGTAAGTTTTAATATTCTGACCTTTTAGTAGAAAAGTCCAAGTTCAAATTAATGGAAGTCCAGCTGGAGTATGTGCAAATAATGTGTGTAGGGATGTGTGTGAATAGGCTTGAGAGACAAGGCTGAAGTGTTTGGAAATATTAATAGTCTTTTAGGAGAGCTTTTGTGACTTGAGACATAGCCAAAAGCTACACTGAAAATCTAGAGGAAATATTTTTTACTTATTATATTCTTTTTGATGTTTATAATTGAGTATTTATTGTAACTTCCCAAAAACTTTAACTCTCACTGGGACCTAGGGAAGTATTTATAAGGTCAAAAACTACAAGGTTTGGGGAGTGTTATGTAACATTTGCTAGTAAAAAAAAAAGGCTTGTTACTCATTATTAGAGCTGAGTAAATAATTTGTGATTAATAATTTACCACAAAATCTTGTTCAAAATTACTTAAGGCTTGTGTTTTATAAGGGCAAACTGATTCAATTTGGTTCACTAATTAGGTGAATATGCAAGCATATTGGATATAATACTCAGAATATATGAAATCTAGTGTGTGAGAACTGCTGGACTACTTTTCACTAGTAGTTATAATAGTGAAATTCAATCACCTAAAGTTTATCAAGAATTGGCATTAAGGTGTAAAAATACAAATTGATGAACACAAAATCAGGCAACTTTCTGTGACTGTAAATTCTGTTCACAAGAGCTTGCTTCTCAGCCCTACAAAATTCATAGAAACCTGGTTTTTAAAGGAAACTTCAATAGTGAAATAAATCTGTTTTCATTTAAATAACCTTAACTCTTATTTCAATACTTGTATTTGTCCTTACTCAGTTTTATTTGTAATAATCAAATTTCAGTTAAAAGTATTAGCACTTCTGCACTAGGAAAAAAATTAGAAACTTGACAATTTCCCATTCAGAGACTTTTTTAAATATAAAATCTTGGAATACCCCCAAAAAAAGACCTTGAAGCCAAATTCTCCCCTGCAGAGCCAGACTCCATAACAAGGGGAATGGCTAGAAACTGCTGCTTGGGAGGTTCAGACTGAATGTTTGGAAACAGTTTATCACCAGGAGGCCAGTGCAGCACTGTAATAACTTGTTCAAAAAGGCTGAGGATTCTCAGTCTTTGACAGTTTTAAAGCCTGCTGGACAGGGATACAGCTGAGCTGATCCAGTGCTGGAGACAGCCTTGCTTTAGGCTGGAGCTTGGCTGGGCAAGAGGTCCCTTCTAATTAATAATTCTGTGACTGTCGCAATGAGGGACGGGGACGCAGTTTGATGCAAACAAAATGTCCGCTTTATTCTCTCAAATCTCACACTTATATACTTTTCTCTTATCAGGAAGGCTATGTGTCCATTTCTAATTGGAAGCAGTGCCAAGTGTCAGGTGCT
>JASSUY010018690.1:15219-28820 GCA_032466535.1 Forpus xanthops | reverse complement strand
AAAGTGGGGGGGGAAAAGAAGGTTGGGAGGAGTGAGTGGGCAGGCAGATTGATTTACGCCTCAAACCACGACACTAAAGAATGTTTGAAATTACTTCCTGGTGAAATGACCACCGGTGAAACCTCTGTTAGGATGGTATGAAAGAGATTGATAGTGAAGACTGACTGAGTATTGCTCAATTGGATACAGTTGTGAAAGACTACTCTAAAAGAGACAACTTTGTAGAAGCTAGCTTTACTGCAGACATTTTAAAGCTTCCGGTCCAACATGACCATATACAACTCCTTCCAAAAGCATAAAGATGATTTTTATGCCATGAACCCCTATGCCCACTACAGTGAGCATCAGAATAGATTTCCCTCTGCCCCAACTCTGCTGTTGATCTGATGTGTGGCTTTGATGAAGCATTTCTTCATGTCTCTGCTTACAAGTTTCATTGCTTTATATTGAAGTTGTAAACTCTTTGTAATTTGGGCTGTAAAGCATTTGTACAGCATGCAACAAAATGGGGTCCTGGTATTAATTACCAAGTGATATTATTGGAATATACACCATTTAGTTTCACATAATAGCACTGTACAAGTATAGATGACGAGATAAATTGTAAAGCAGTGGAGAATCAGCCCCAGTGTACAAATAAGCAGTTTTCTACTATCTTTCACTTTTGTTTAATTTATTAAGCACACAACACTAATTTGGGGTTGCTGCTATTAATCCTGCTTATTATCAAGGGGATTTTAGTAGTGTTTATTCAGAATTTATGATGAAAATTTACAGGACAGTAGTGTCAGGGGAAAGAGAAAATTTAGGCCTAATTGCAAGCAATTGGTAAATGGCATCATCAGCAAAACTTGGAGAATAACCGATTCCCAACACATGTATCTCAGCATTTCTTCCTTCAAAGTTAAAAGAGAAGCAACACTGCCAGCTTGCCATGCTTACAGGAAAAAGATTATTAAACCAGAATAGCCTGGTTTAAGTCTATTGAAGATTTCAGAGCCTTAAAAAATGGGAGTGACTTGATAGGTTTTCCAAGATAATGCTGAGTAAGACTAAGGAATCTCAAACAGTGATGACTAAACACTTAAAAGATAATTACTTACAGAGGGCAAACACTTTATTTAGGGCAAATGAGGCACTATTTAAAGATTTCATTAAACATCTCCAGATTTACCTATATAATTACCTTCCCAAAGCTATAGTTGCACAGATAATTGAATTAGCAACCTGAATTTTGTTCACTGGCCCCCTCCAAATGAACAGTAAGCTAACTAAACAATTCAACCAGGACAGCAGGGTAAGTAGACTGGTTATTTTCTTTAATAAATTTAACAAAAAACATGTTTAGGGAGATGAGGTTGGCAACTGTAAGGATTCCAAGAACAAACTCCGGTGTATGCAAGTAGGTACTAACAGAATTACACAGCCAGTCACTGTAAAGAGGCAGGTTGCTGAAAGCAACTACACTGAGCCCCTCTCACTACATAGAGGTCCAGGAAAAGAAGAGTCTCTGTGACATATATTTCAGGGGGTCAGGATCGAATTTAAATATGTCAAGTGTGGGTGAATTATTAGCATAATAATTCACCTTCCTTTCACTGTTATATTCAGCTGCAAGTGGGCTTCAGGCGAACTTGTTTTCCCTATCACAATTTGCAGGAAATGCAGGAAATAGGTGAGATCAGAGGTAATCTACTATATATTCTACTCACCCAGCTGAAGCCAGTGGAAGTATTCACATACAGCTGGCAAATGACATTAAAGTCTTTCCTGATGCCATTAGCCTGACATGAATACACAATCTCAGTTTATTAATGCTAAAGAATTATAACCCATGAGTCTTGAAAAATAATCAAGACATCATTTGCCTTGATGCCAGCATACTTAAAAGCTGTTCTGCAGTCATCTCTTGCTCCATCCTGGCAACCATAGAAGAGCTAAAGTTGGAAAGGGCCTTAAGGCAATGGTCTGATTAAACCCTGTTCAACTGTCTCTAAGATTCCAACAGCACTAGAAACAGTTGTCTTCACTGAAGGAAGTCAAAGAAGGAAGACCCAGAGCACCTCAGACTTCTTTTTTGTAACTTCCCAAGTCTTTATTCAATACTTCATAGAATTTTTAAATTCTTCTCATTTTCTAGTATCTTCCTTTCCTCTATTTAAGGAGGGTAATTTGCAAGTGCAATGTGCTTCAATATCTTGTGCTGAGGTACATGCCCAAGAACACAAAAATCAGCCCTCAAAACATCAAAAAAAAAGCTCCAACCAAGGCACAAAAGAGTAACTCAGAGTTTATGGATTAACACCTCAGTTGAAATCACTACTGTAGTGAAATCAGAGTTTGGTCATTGGCTACTATCAGGTCAATCTCTGTCACTTACCATAAGCAACCAGACAGCCAGCACTGTAACAAAAAAAGAGATCAAAAATATGGGGAGAGATGTGCACCTCTGTGGCTTTCCAAAGTACTTCAGTGCCATGTGAGAAAAGCATCTTTGACAGCTTTGTTCACAGCAGGTTCCTTACCTCCAGAAAAGTCTTCCCCAGACTTAACATCAGTGAAGATCAGCACAATTGCTCACAAAATAACACACACATTTTTAGGAAGCAGTAAGAATCAGCCTTGTGGATAAAACCAGCATTTAAAACAATTTCCCGTTTTTTCCACTTTCTTTCAGTGTATTTATACCCCTCATCACTATACCACTCATCTGTAATACATCCATTTTCTAAGCCAGACAGAACAGTCCTCTTACAGTGGAAAAGACTCTTCCATTTATTTCTGTATAGTCTTTCTCACCCAAAGAACGCGAAAGTGTCAGGGATATAATAACAACACCATTTGTCCAATTCTTTCAAGTGTTATGTTCATCTTCAGAACTCTTATGTTCAGAAGTCTTATGTTCCAATAGGACAAATCATATTCCGTATTAAAATGCTGCATAGAAAAGTTACATATGTTCCTTTCTTTGTTATAGCACTTTTCCATAGAACAATAGTTTCAATTTTCAGAGGTGCGGAGCATCTCTATTTCATGACAATCCTATAAGACACCTTAAAGAAAAAACAGACTAAAAATGATGTATGCTATACAAGATAATTGGTTATGAGGTAGCTTATAATGTACAAATCAACAACATAAGGGCATCTGGTCCAGTAAAACAATGGAAGGCCTGCTGTGAAAACCGGTCTTGGTGTGCACCATTCTGCTCCCACCGTACAATTCCTACAAATCTGGAATATACCACTGAAGTCAGTTGTTAAACGAAAATCTTGGAGCTGTTCTAATGACATGCAGGGCAACCTAGTACCAGAATGTGCTAATAGGAAAAAACCCAAACCCCTAACAGTACTAATTTAGCCTCTTTTTTCCTTCAGTTGGGCTAAGAGATTTAGAGAAAGAACTGTCATTATTAAAATGACTGACATATAGGTCTTCCTCGTACCTGTTGAATCACTGTGGATAACTGTGAAGCAGTAAAGTCCATGGATCTGCTGCAATGTCTAATCTTCAGTGTCTCATCCACAATTACAACAGCAGGCCATGACCTCAGGAGCAATAGATACAGCATAGCCAGCATCTCTGACAGTAAGCCATTAAGAACTCCTGTTTGTCAGCCCTCAAGCTGGACTGGGAAATGCCAACACCTTCATTCAGTATATCAGATTCAGAATAGATTTTCTTTAAATATCTAACAAAAAGACAAAGTACCTTATGGAAATGCACATTAATCTTTTATTCACTCGGCAGCATCCTGGGGGAACAACAACTGCCTCCTGCAATGCTTTCTCCTCTCCCCAGCTACAATGAAAAGCCTCTCATAATTTTTGTTATAGAAAGTACAAAGAGACTAAGTAAAGGAAAAGTTGCAGCAACATTTTTATTTGAATGACTGTGACAGCGTGATCCCCTAGAACTGATGAAAGGAGGTTTGTAGTAGGGAAAAGTTATTTGGAAGAATCACTCTCTACACCAAGTCCACGCTGTATAAAATGATGCCATTGTGACCACTTAGAAGAATTAAAAGCAATTGAAAAATGATAAATATAATAGCATGTATATACAGAAAATATAATTTCTGATGTATACTTCATACAATAGTAGAAGGTGCAGAGAACAGTTAGGTGCCTAGTGATGAACACAGAGCCTTAAAACTGAAGTGCTGCATGAGTAAGGGGGGAGTAAAGCTTATTTATCCCTTTTAACCTACATGGGAGCCTATACCAGACTGATAATAAAAATAGGAGCATGAAGAGAAGGAAGAATGCCAAGCTGAGCAAAAGGAAAACATATATTTAAGGAAAGAAACCCCATCAGTCAATCCTAAACTGGCAGGTGGCACTTCATCAGGCTCTTAAATAAGCCAAGAACACCCAAAAAAAGGACTTGATTGCTTACCTTGTTCGCCTGGTTTGCAACTGTTCTCTCACTTTGATCACCGAACCCTTCACTCTTATTTTGAATAACACTGTTTTCCCTGAGTTTGTCTCAGAACAGAAGAGTTACTGGACAACGACAAGGACACAGACTTCAGATAAAAATGACAGCATTTGTGTTACACCTTTTGCTTTGGGTAGTATCACTGATTATCATCCAATTGTCTGGGTGGGGTTTTCTTCAAGAAAGTAAAACTCAATTCCCACCAGTCTTTTATTAGCAGGTGGCAGAGTCTTGTCTATTGACAAGAGTTGGTCTTTAGGCTAAAAACTGTGCCTTTTAGACTTCAGTTGTAAAGTTCAGAGGGGTTTAAAATTTATTCCACAGGTTGGAATCTGCAATATGATCTTAGCTTGCCAGCATTCTCTTGGATGTCAACATAAGCATGTAGCTCAGGAAAACCTATGGGGACTGCTATGCTTTTTTTTTTTGCTGTGTGTAAAAGTCCTGAATCAACCCAGATTCTCAGAGCACCAAGCTGGCTGAGAAGAAAACAAGAAAACACTGAGCTATCTTTTCTCCTGCTCTTCACACTAACACACACACTAAACTGCATAGAATTATGAATTAGAAGGCCAGAAGTTCTCCTTCCTATTTATTCACCAAATGGCCAGAGAAATGCCATTTTATAAGCTGAAGTTGACAATATTTCCCACTCATACCACAGGCAAAAATACCCCACCATACTTCCTTATTTTAGAGAAGAAGTAACAGCCACCTAGAAAATTCTAGAGATTGCAGAGGAATTCAGCTTCAGAATCCTTCTTCTATCCACAGTATTTGTCAGAAAAAGTACACCAGGTCCTCACTGCCAATATAATATGAGTAAATTCATGCTGTTCCTACATGCTCACTTTGCCAGACAGCACTAAATCCACAGATGAAAGTGCAGTATGAAAGAGCACAGCAATTCTGTGCTCAGAAGATGAATGGTAGCTGCAAATCAGAGTAAGTTCAGCTTGGAGTTGCCAGTATTAACACACAACTACAAACTCTGCCGGTGAATGGAGAAACAACTTTTCAGACAGTATACTGTTACTCACAAACATATCGAAGGTTGAGTTTACATTAAAAAGAAAGATTAAGAAGTATGACTGGAAGACTACACCAAGATTATTATCTGCCTCAGAAACATAAGCTTACCAATGCATTAAGACTTTAAATTGCAAGAAGGTTAAGGAGGTTTTTCAGTTGTTGATTCATGTAACTTTAGGTATTGCAAAGCTCCGTCCATTATCTCTTTAAGAGTGGAAGGAAACTCAGATGTGCAGTATAAAAGACATTTATATAATGATCATTGTGAAACACCAGTCATTCTTTCCTCCTTCTCTGGTTAGTAGATACACCCTACAGATAAGCCAAATTAGTGGTCAAGGATTTATATACAATCTGTGACACCAAAGTTCCACAAATTTAAAATGGAAATAGTAGAAAGAGATCCTGTGTGGCTGGCAGTCTCTAAGACACCATCTTATCTTGAAAAGAAAAGGGTAGGCACTTTCTACAGCTGCTCTCAGTTCAGCTGGCCCACGCATGGCTGTTACTGGAAGCAGGACACTGAGCTAGATGGTCCTTCTGAGTGATGCCTCAGATTTCATGCTTTCTCAACACTGACATTATGACCATATAGCCAAACCACTGTCTCGAAATACAGATCTCTAAAGCAAAATATGGACTATGAAAACACTTCTTTTCCCCTATGGTCTTTGCCAAAACACTCTGTGCCAAAAATGAAGACTCTAAGAGACCAAAGGTTTAAGTAACACATGTATCATGATGGCAACTGGATATTATAGAGCTGGATGCAAAATAGAAAGCCCAGCTGAACACAAATTGTCAGATGGTTGAACAAACTCACAGGCTGAGAATTCTTAAACAAGAATTGAAAGATGTAGCATTATCTAACCTCAGAAGAGAAAGACAAAATGTTTTCTTTTTCCATCAAGCATTCAGACATTTATGTTCTGTAACAAGTCACCTGAATAGATTTAATTATGGTTTTCTCTACCATGTATATTAATATCTGCTGCTGAAACAAAGAAAGATATTTTTCTGGGGAGCAAATTGTGCTGATAGCAATGTTCAGTGGGATTTGCTGCAATATCCCAGACATCTTTAATATTAATACTGTGTAGTCAAGGTCCTTTATTTTTCTAGAAGCACAAAAAAATTGTACATGTAGAAGGATATACAGTAGTTTCAGCTACAATTGCTCTGCCACTTACAGACTCATTATCTGCTACATGGAACTCGAAGAATGTTCTTAGTTTTAAAACACAGGCTGAATTATTATTTTTTTTTTACTTTGTACAAGTCAAATTTACATAATAATGCTCATTTGTCCTGTACTGTTTGTCATTTCTAATTTAGCTGTGGCCTGCCATGAGATGGCAGCATGCTCATAGCCAGCGCCTCAGGAAAGGTGAACATGCCACAGAAGAGTGCATCCTGCAGTCTAAGAAGAAGACTGCTTATGTCCAAGACGCAAGTGAAAGACAAACCTACTTTACATCAGGTTAGTTTAAAATGCAAGATACTGATAACATGATGATACAGTGTTTACAGGACAGTTTTGCTTCTTTGACCAACAAGACATTTCAATCAATATTGTTATTGCAGAGCTTAATCCAAATGTCATATGAGCCTCCTGAGGCCTAGAGGCAGCTGCTAGGAAATAACCGAGTTCACAACAGGAAGGGAAGGCGTGTAGATGCAAGCCTCAAGACTGTATTTATGGCTGCCATGAAGGGCCTGGTTGAATTTTTCTCATATTTCTCAATCTCATAGATAAAAACAATCATAAATTAACAAGGCTCAGAGAGACTCATTTGCAAGAACTTTCATCATCCAAATAGCTATAAACAAAGAACATGAAAATTGGCCAAATCTGCTACCAAACGATAAAGAAGACAGCAGCAGAAAGGGTACCAGTGAGCAGATGAAGATATCCGTGAGATGGTACTGGTCACTACCAAGTAGGTGGGGGTACCAGAGCAAAGAGAAGGTTCAGCCAGAGATCTGAGGGAGCATAGTGAGGTAACTGAACACTTCTCAATACCACGTCCTAGAGGGAATATCATTATTGTATGTGGGAGTGGGGGACAAAGCTATACCTCATTTTATCTGCTATACAATCATATACTGTCTTGAAATTACAAGCAGCAACTTAGGGAGGATACAGGTAAACAGAATTAGCAGCCACTAAAAACACAGGTATGCAAAGGAATTTTTGCAGTGGTATCACATTGCTCATTATTATAGCGAGAGAACCTCATCCAGAGAGTCTTTGCAATGGATGTAAGTGATACTTCATTATTCTCACTCTGTAAAACTAAGCCAGAAGGGACAAGCTTTTTACCTGCATTCTTTATATACGGGTTAATTTCACGTTAGAGCTGCTTTTAATTTTCTCTGGTTGGTTTATAAAGCTGCTTTGAATTTTCTCTGCTTTTTGACTACACCTCCAAAAAGTCGGAATGGCTGGTGTTTTGAAACCCATTTCTTCAGCAGTCCCCTCTCTGCTTCCTAGTAATTTTGGGAGATAACACACTGCCTTTTCTAGCTATAGAAAGTATAAGCATCACCAATCACATCATCTGATCCTTCCCCATTTGGCAACATTTGTTCCTTCCTCATGCACACATATAAACATGTCTGTCCCTCAGAGTAGCACTACTCTTGACCATTTAAAGATGGAAAAAACTTGAAAGATAAAAGATACTGGCATGTGGCTTTCAAAACACAATGAATATAAGTACATACATGTGTATTCATACACTGTATATTTCTCATCTTGGACAAACTTACTGAGTTTGACAAAATGCCTTTGTAAAATGAATACTAAAGCACTAACTTTCTGGGTGGGCAAAGAAAACACTGGTCCACTGGTTTATGCCATGGTGAAGTGCAAAGCTCAACAGGTGATAAGAAGCATTAAAGCATAATTATGGTACTTTATATTACAATCCCATAATT
Source organism: Forpus xanthops (assembly GCA_032466535.1). Lineage (NCBI taxonomy): Eukaryota > Metazoa > Chordata > Aves > Psittaciformes > Psittacidae > Forpus > Forpus xanthops. The sequence goes on along the minus strand of JASSUY010018690.1, from coordinate 20,408 downwards.
GCCTTAGTAATTTTCCCCAAAGTAATTTAAACATGCCTTTTAGATATTCAAGCAGTGAGACTCTAGATATCATCGTGCAAGATAATAGCCTTGGATCGATAACCGAACAAGCAAAAAAGTCCCCACAAAACCCACAGGCCAGAAGAGCCCCCTGCTTTCTCAGTGCTTTTGTGTGAGAGCCAGCCAACAACTTGCAGTCCTACTCTATAGCTGCAAACTATTTAATACAGTTGAATTTTTCTTAGCAAAGACTTTTTATTTAAATAAGTGATTCTTTTTTAAGGCAAAAAGATCTCCGAGTTATAACTCCTCTGATGCACTATCACAGTCATTTTTCACACCAATAATTTGGGCTTCATTGAAAGAAAATAGGCATATCTGATTGATTTTTCTTCCCAATGATAGGCATCTTAAACAAGATTTTTATTCACTGGTGAACATCATGTACTCAATTCACTGTTGCACTAGAGAAGATCTGATTTTGTTTAGCAGAATCAATATTTCCTGCAAAAAAAAAGCCAAAACACAACCAACAAAAAACCCTGATATACAAGTGTGTGTGTGAACACGCAGCAAGAATGACACAGCTCAGTAGGACAGGCTGGCACGCTTGCTGCTTTCCATGTACCATCATCTGTATATAGAGGAACATGAATTTGAACTTGAATATTTCAATCTCCACAAGCTGTTCCAACAACGGTAGCAGACTTCAGATCATATTCCCTTTCCCTTCTATTCTTTTTGGCTAGTAATGTGTGCATTCGCACATAATAGCATAAACAACTTTGTGATTGTTTTAATAGATATTTTTCTCCAGACACTTTCCCTGTGCCATATCACTGTGCTGCTGAAGCTTCACTAATACAAAATCCATCAGGACACAACATGATAATTACACCAGATTGCTAATACACTGTGATACTCTGCACTATTATACTGTCACATCATTTGCTCTTTTTGGATAAACTCAAGATAATTTGAACCATTTCTTTATCAACTTCAGCCGTAAGGACATAATCTCATTCTTTTTTCTAAACATCCATAAAATAATAATTCTCAGGCAACAAATAAACAAGGAAAGTATGTGTTTGAATACAGTACCTCGTTTAATTTTGAGTGGAAGGTTGGGGCTAAGGGTGGGAAAAGCTGTAAAAACCTTCAAAATGCCTAAAATTTTGTGAGCTTAATGTTGGGACCTGGTCTTAAAATACTATACAGCTTCCCATCTATTCAGAGTGGCCAAACAGATCTTTATCCTGTACAATTTCTGTTTCTTTGTTTACAGAACACTACAGATTCCTCTGATAAAATGTATCACAGGAGTCCTGTAGCACCTCCTCTTCATCCTACTAAGATGCCCAACTCGGAGTATGGCTTTTGACTGTTGGCATTCCTACTGAGAATCTGCCCACCTCATTCCAGTTTCACCTACTCTTGTTTTTACTAAGGTCTACTAGTAAATAAAACTACCAATTATTTTTCACTTACATATTTTTCTGCCTACAAGTTACAATCATATAAAGTATAAGAGTTTCTGTTGCAAGTGAATTGGAGGGACAGAAGAAGAGGTCTCCACTAATAAAGTCAATCACCTAAAAGTAAAATGCACCATTACATAGATCTGAAAATCATTAATTTATAACAAGTAGCAACTTTTCCCCTCAAAAAAAATACTTCCATGACAAAAAAAGTCTGTAATCTAGTAAATTTCAGAAAGAATGAGCCCTTCACTGAAATATCAATCCTTTTGTCTCAAAGAGGCAACTTAACTGAAGAGCAAATCACAATTTAAAAATCATACATCATCAAATAAAATAATAGAGTTGTTAATTCACTGTTTTGTTATTCCTTGAAAATATTCAATCCAGTTGAAAACTGAAATCAAATATCCTAGTTTTTCAATTTGACAACCAGAGCAATCTGTAGCTTCTAAAGCCTACACAGAAATTTTACAGAAGGCATATACACACTGTAGGACTGCAGTAGGGGAACTAAACAGGACATAGAATCACAAAACCAACCACATTGGAAAAGACCATTAAGATCACCAAGTCCAACCTCAGCTCTGTGAAGATCATCACTAAACCATGTCACTAAGGGGCATTGTCTACACAGGTTCTAATACTTCCAGGGACAGTGACTCCACCACTTCCCTGGGCAGTCTGTTCCAATGCCTGACCAACCTCTTGGTGAAGAAATTTTTCCCAATATCCAATCTAAACCTCTCCTGGAGCAGCTTGAGGCTGTTTCCTCTTGTCCTATCACATGGGCACTTCTGTCTCTGTAAACTGGGAGTTCTGAGCAGGAATCACCTTTTATTTGTAAGAGAAGCCATGAAAAGCCTAGATACCTTTAATCATACTTGCCTGTGGATTTTGGCTTTGAATTGTAGGACACTATAACATCTCTTTATTAACCTCCAAATCATAATTTCTTAGAAAAAGATTATGCTTCTGTACTCATTCAGCCTGCATCAGTTTATTAACTGTATCTTTCTAGTACTAGGAAAAATATGACTCTGCAAAAGTCTATGATTTTATTTTTATCATTGCAATAGTTGAAACAATGATATTTTATTCCATATGTTTAGAAGATGAAACTATGCTTTAACATTTCACTGATTTCAAGGCAAGAAAGTATTTAGACTATTTTCCTTTTTTTCAGTCTTTTAATGCTTTTCTATTCCCAGGATGCACACCCAGTAATAGCAAAAGCAAAGTCAGGAGCGGCTCATTTTTCTACAGTTAGAATGAAAAGATGCAAGCACGTGTTTACATTAGACAGCAACCACTAAGTACCTTTCCACAGCAACTTCTTCCCTGTGAGGTGAGACTGACTATTTGCATTGTGGGACAATTTGCATTCTCAGAAACTTCAGACTCTTCTCACTGCTGTGACCTAACAGACCCATTTGGCTACTTCAAGCAGTCACCCCAAATTGGTAGAATAAAAGGCCAGCAGAATGTACATAGTTTCAAAAAACATCAAGAAATCATTTCAAGTTTAATTCTTACATAGAAAACTAAAATCTCAAATAGTTCCTCCTAGTATTGACCTCAACTCTTCATTCTGCTGAATGTTCATTTCAGAAGGCTCTCTGTGCCAACATCTAGACTGGGAGAAAAACCCTAACAGCTATTATAATTTTGTTCTTACTCACTTAAGTGTTCTTCATTCAGCCAGTGAAGGGGATTACTCACACAATCGACAGATTTCAATCCAAAATATTTTGAGAAGTAGACAGTAATACCGAAATAAAGAGACCCTGTGTAAGACTGCAGAATGAGAAATGCAGACAGTCTGCAGCCAAGTGGGTTAGACTACTGTCAAAGGAATTAAACTAAAATGAGCAATTTAATCCTCACAGTTCACACCAACCATTTAAGAAACTGAGTTTATGGTAACATCACATCACTTTATACATTACTTCCATGCTTATTTCCAGCATTCAAACGTAAATTCAGTTCCTTTCTGTGACTGATGGCACCCAGGAAAACATGTGCATATAGCATGCTGTGAGGTGACAAGCACTGCTGATGGCCTAAGATTTGGCCACAGGCATTCAAATGGTGTTGCAAATATAACTCCATACACACAACACTTAACACATTGCTCCCTCATACTGTGGTTGTCTGGCAGAATACGCTAAGCAGACAAGTCTGTTTCCTTTAACCTTCTGCCATCTTCCTCATCAGATAAAATAACACATCAAGAGACCTTTCTCAATATATCTGCAGTCACTAGTAGCTAGTATTAACATTAGGAAAAGGGGGGAGAAAGGGGAATAAGAGATGAGAATCAGAGTGTGATCTTTCTCCCGCAGGAGGAAGTCAGGGAAGCCAGCACCCTAGAAAGTGTTCATTTGAAAGGTTGATCATTTTGGAATCTAATTTAAAAACTCTAAACTAAAGCATTTCCTAAAGTCAGTATTTAATGTCCTCTAAGCAAGCAGGATGGAAGGTAAAAACAGATTATGTCAGAAATGCAATGTTAATAAGCGTCTATCTGTGATAGATGAATCAAGGTCATTTACCCTAAACATTGGTACATGCTGTAAACAAGCAGCAAGCTCTAAGGAGGTTTCACCTGCCTTCCTATGCTGCTTTTTTTTGTGTTTAGTGGTTTGGAGTTTTTTTGAAGACCGTTAGTTCTGCATTAGTAATGAGGGTTGCAAATGCAAACTACAACTGCACTATTACTCCAACACTTCATGGACAAAGGTCGGAAGGCAGCAGAAATCTTCCAGGTAGAAGAGAATAGCTCAAGTCAAATAAATAAATCAGAGTCCATTATAATAAATAATATATTCATACAAGGGTCTACAAAGGTTCAATTATCCTGAACATTAGAGAGGGCTATTTCAGCATACTCAGCAACTGGCATAAAAGGGTGTGTTTATAGGGTGCAGCTCAATATTTTTGGTGAAATCATTATTTTTTATACTTTTGCATGGCAGGCAAAGTTGATTCAACACAATATTAACGAGTGAAGAACAAGGTGAACCAAAAAATGTATAAGACACTGCTACAAGCTTCTTGTGAGCAGGTGACAAATGTTCTTGTTTCCTCCCATGACATATGGCATATGGTACAATGACTGACAATTACCCTGAAGTTAAAGCAGCCTTACATGTTGACATGCTAGAATAACTTTAGAAAAAAATTGTGATAAAAGAACCAAGGTGAACTTTTTACCCCTGGAGGAAGAGTTACTTACACTTGCATGAATGGACAATAGGTGCTAGTGCACTGAGTAGCAACGTGGCAAAAATGCACAATTCATTATTTCAGTCTACACTAGACCGAAAGCAATAAAACATTGTGAACCCATGAGCACTATCATCTAATGGATTTTTTCCTCTTCTTAGAAGGAAACCAAATGCAAAACCTTACCATCATATTCATGGCATTCATGAGAATAAAAAAATAAAGAAATTAAAAAAGAACTAAATGAAGGCTACACCAGAGGCAGAGATTCTAAAAGCAAATATGGTTTTGTCCTTTAAAATGACTTTAGAAAGTTAAAGTGATACAGCCTGACGAAGAGTATAAAGGTAACAGCTGTCAAACACAAGAGATGTGGTTCTACCACGATAGAGTTGGGGCTGTTCATCCTGGAGAAGAGAAGACTGCGTGGAGACCTCATAGCAGCCTTCCAGTATCTGAAGGGGGCCTATAGGGATGCTGGGG
>JASSUY010018690.1:0-15119 GCA_032466535.1 Forpus xanthops | reverse complement strand
AAATTCTTTCCTGTAAGGGTGGTGAGGCACTGGAATGGGTTACCCAGGGAAGTTGTGAATGCTCCATCGCTGGCGGTATTCAAGGCTGGGCTGGACGTTGTCTTGGGTGGCATGGTTTGGTGGGAGGTGTCCCTGCCCTTGGCAGGGGGGTTGGAACTGGATGATCTTAAGGTCCTTTCCAACCCTAACTATTCTATGATTCTATATACCTTCCTTCACTAGCTGAATGCTTGTGAAACAGTTCCATGTTGGTTGCTACACATTTGCTGTTCAATGCATCATAAAATTATGCAACTGCTATCTATAATCCACCATAGAACATGTTCAGTATTTTCATTCTTATTTATTCTTTATATCATACACAGCTGCATTTCCTACCAGCTTGTAGCCAGCACTTATGGCAAGTACTTTTTGCAATATTTATTTACTACTGTAACATCCTGGCTGTTCCTCAGAGAACTGAAGTTCTTTTCTTCATTGACCAGTAGACAAAAGAAGAAAAACTTTTCTCATTTACCTGAGGGGGTTTCAAGAACAACAAGCAAAAATTTCCCATCACTTCTGCAGTTAATTGTACCAACTACAACTAAAATCTTAGACTGAAGGTTGGTGACCTTGCAATGGAAAAAGTGTTTTCAGTTGTGGACAATTAACAAATTCAGTAGACCAGGAAAAAAGTGCAGATCTAGTCTATTAAAATACAGCATAAAACAAGAGCCCACCAAACCCAGAAACCAATTCAACTGCATCCGTTGCTTTGACAGCTCTATAATTACATGGGCCATAAATTACATTCAGTAATCACCTTGTTTATAATTTCACTCCCTGTAAATTAGTAGTTTAATGGAATGAGATCTTTTAATTGCTAGACACACAGTAAATACTCTCTAGTGAGAGTAGAGCATAGAAAATCTCCCATCAAATGTGTTGTTGACCACCCATTAGGCTTATGATCAATAGATCATACAGGGACACAGAAGAGAGAGCCAATGGAGATCCAGGATGCCTGCGTTTATCAATCTCCATAAAAAACAAGGACCACAAGAACTGCCAAAACTACAAAGCCATGTGTAGAATGGAATAGCTGTTACAGCCGTCATTACTACAGTTCCTAGTGCACTTGGCTTTTTCTGATTATTATTAGGAAATCATTTCTTAAGCTTGGACGAGCTGCATGGATGAAGACTTGGTAAGAAGGTTTCTATTGCCTCCGTCTATCAGAGAGTGCAGGGAAGACACCTTGCAGAGTGAGGTTATGAATTTTCACAACTGCAATTTCCCAATCTACAGTTTATAGCTGAGATACAGGCACTTTGGTGTTTTGTTAAGCTCTCAAAATGTTGGCAGGTTCCACTTGTGTAGTATCAGACTGCTCCCAAGGAGGTCTACAGTGCTCTCCCATCTCTAATAAGCCATCTTCAATCATAATGTCTGATAATTACAGGGTTTTTATATCAATAGTACTTAGCTATACGTCCCACAGACCACAAAGGAAAACAGAAAACAAAGCAAGAGAAGCATAAGCAGTTGGTATTTTCCACCCCAGTAAGGCAGAGAAGTTTAAAAAATACATTCTGTGTCTCTCTGCTCTGTAACAGAGCTGTGCTGCTGCAAATCCAAATGAACTGCAGCTGTTCTTAACTTAGAGCTAGTAGCTGGAGGTCCTAATTACCTATCCAAAATGGAGCTGGTTATGCAGCACCCTCTTTATATTAATCACTGTCCAACTAGAACTAATCCTGGCAGCAGAGATGATAAAGCAGCAAAAAAAAAGGGAGGTTCTGAAGGTTAATGTGCACAGCTGTCGCAGGCTGACAAGGAGGAAAAAAAGGCTGGATGTGGAATTGTGCAAGTTCCTATATTCCACAGCCAGCAAGATGATGTGCTTTCAGAGCTCTTTTCTTCTAGAGATGCTGGCATTGGTCCAGAGAACTACACTATTCCAAATAGAGAGGACTAAGTTGCCATAAAATTTTCTGTTTGTGGCAGGGCTGGTTGTGTTAAATATCCTGACACACTGTTCTCATTTGGATGTCTCAGCTTCCATTTCTCCACATCAAGTTTACAGGTCCAAATTCAGATCAATAGCAGCAATAAATGGGAAATGTTTGCAGCTCTGAGCTGCACGATGCTATTCCTGGGAAAAAAAAAAACAAGGACTCTACTAATGGGCACTATTCTAAATACACAGACAACCAATTAAGGCAATCTATATACCTAACCATCTTAGAAAGTCTTTGCTTCATAAGTCATGGTACTGTTTCCCAGACTACAGCTATTTAAAGACATACAAAATACTCCTTAAAACTCTATTTAATATGTAGGTAGAAAACAGATACTAATTTGGGGAAATGTTCTCCAAACCCATATTCAAATGGGTTTCATATTTCTCATGCTTGTTACCTTCATTTGCATCTCAGAGCCTTACTCCTGTTCTTCTGCATGCCCAGAAGAATGATAAGAGGGCACATTATGAACATCAGTAGGGAGGGCTGAAATCAGGCATTCACTGGTACACCAAGGAGGTTTCAGTGTTCAGTAATGAAGCGATAATCATCAAGGTAGATTAATGATTGTCTGAGAGAGTTCATTGCCTTGGGCCATTAACCCTCATGTGGTTATTAATTTTGCAAAAGACATCCTGTGCTGCTGAGGTCATTACTGCTGTTATTAGCTAATGAAAGATAAAACATCTGAAGTTCCCTCTCTCATATATTTAGATATTCACACACCCATTTCTGTATTTCACATGCACTTGATTAAATTGGTCATTTAAAAAGTAAACGGGGTAAGTGTGTGGGGAGGTCAGAGTACTCATAAGCAGGGTAAATTACCATACATTGAACTCTGTTCCACCAGTAAGGCTGTTTCTACTGTCCAAGGCTATATGATTTAGTGGAGCAGAAGCAGAGAGAAATTGCAGTAATAAGCTTTTATCTTTTTCCCCCTACAATAGGCAAAGCCCCCCTGTATTATGTCACAGAATTCAGCTTCACAGGCAGCTAGAAGTGACTCTCGTGATGCTGCTTTGTGACAACTACAGCCTGCCATTTCTATTCCAACACTAACGCTGGCAACAGGTCACACAGAAGCAGAGCTGCAGGGAAGGCCAGTGTAAGTGGTGATCCTCTGAGACATCATTAACCAGTTAACGAATAATCTGAGTCATTCCATCTCCATGCCTACTTTATCATGATGTTGCTCAAATCAGCTTAAGTAAATGCAGGTTTAGTTCAACCTTCCCTTTGTTTCCAACCACATATTCCCACTGGCTAGGGGATGATCAGGGGTTGATTTAGCTAAACACTAATCTTGCCTTTTTGGGAGGAACAGAATAGCTCTAATTTAATTGACCAGAGAACTTCACCCATAGCTTACAGTCAGTGAAACACCAGATGAATTCAAAGGAAAACTTGTAAATAGCTAGCGAAAATTTGGTCAAACATTTCTGCTGGGGGAAGACATAACCCCAACTGATGATAGCACAGTTTGGTTCATTATTTCAGCTCAGAACTTCTTTCACCCAACTTCTTTTCAGTGCAAGTAAGTACAAAGACCCACACCGATGGACGGAACACTAACCTTGTAACAAGGGAACAGCTCTTGTCTCTGAAAGCTCACAGTCCAAGCTAATAATACATTAAAAATGTAGGGACAAATAGGAAGAATGAAACCAGTAGAGATTTGTTTTCCAGTATGGGCTACATCCAGGGAGGTAATATCAGAGAACTAATCTTAAAGGAAAGGCCCAGAGCCTTCCTCATGAAGCCGCATTGTGGCTTCACTGCTCTTAGTTTTCCATTTGCTTTCATTTCTGCTTCAGCCTTCAGTGTATAGGTCACCTTTATGCTTCCTCAGCACAAGGAAACAGTCTGCTGTGACTGGCACATGTCTGCACAGAAATGGTTCTGACAAAACTGTGAAAAACCCCGAGAGGCTCCTATAGAAACTGAATCACTGCAAGGAAGGTGGGGTTTGGGTGCCTAGCTAAAAAAATGGAGCCTGAAATGTTCAAAAGAATGAAATGCAATACTTAAGTTTCATGTCTCTTTCTTGCTGAAAGATCATCAAATGGATAATAAACGTGTCCAAACCACTCGCATATTTATTTTAAAATCAAAGAAGAAAAGAAAATTCAGAGGCTTCCTTCTTTTGCAAATACTGATCTTCCTGCTTGCTACTTTCTCAGCAAACTGAAACTCTTTATAGTTTCTAAAGCAATAATACAAAAAACCTGTAGCACATATGCATGAGCTCTTCTGCACTGTAGTTTTGTAGAATTGTTTTCAATATGACCTTAGCTATCTCTTTCATGTACAGTCTATAATGATAAGTATTTTAGATACAGGTTCTTTTGAAGGCTCATAACGTAACAACCATGAGCTTCACAAACTGCACATAACTGAATTTAACTATTAATATTTAATATGAATGTAACACTACTCTCAACAGGCCTGGGGAGATGATAAACTGCTTGGACTGGCAGTAAGCACGAAGCTGTCTAGAAGCAGATGCCTACAGAAACTAAAGGTCTAGAAACAAAACCAGCAGGAATCATAGTTCATTCTGATATGAATGGCAGAAGCATGGGGGAATTTCTGATTCTGATTTCAAGATGCCCTCACTGAGCAATCATGGGCATTTCCATTTATATTCATCTCCAACTCCAGTGAAATGCAAGTGTGACCACCTTAGGAGTAAACATATTCAGTCCTCTGGAAGTAAAAAATGAGTCCATGAACCTGGGAGCTCAGTGTTCACAAAGAAGCTGTGGCAGTGAATTCTAGACAAGAAATACAACAAACAGGCTGGAAGAAATATTGTCAAGTATAAACTAGGATTGTGTTGTATGCTGAGTTTACTTGTGACTTTCTGTCTCCAACCTTGCCCCAAAACCTTGACCTGTGGTCTTGTTAAGTCTTGGCTTTCTTTACTATTAAACCTGCCTTGTTCCCAGGGACAAGGTAAATCAAGATAAAAATTGAAAAGTTTAGAAAACTTCTCAGATACAGTGAGTCAGGATAATGCAGAAGTTGTAGCCAAGCCCAAGAGACTCAGACCTGGAGGATGCTTGAGAAACCCAAGGTTGAGGTTACCTTTCCATCTATGCAATATCATAATAAGTACTCATAATGAGCACTTACATTGTCAAGTTTTTCTACTGGCAGGCAAAACCCAGTGTCATGAGTTCAGCAGCAGCAGTCGCTTTTCTCCTTAAAGTAGTAGCTGGTGCAGCGCTGTGTTTTTAATTTTTGGCTTGGGAACAGTGCTGATAACACCAGTGTTTACAGTTGAGGCTTAGAATGTTTAGGATGGCAGAGGACTTTCTGAGTTTTATGCTCTGCCAGGGAGGAGGGGAAGCCTGGAGGAAGCAGAGACAGGACACCTGACCCAAACTGACCAAAGAGGTATTCCATACCACAGCACATCATGCCCAGGATGTAGAGATGGAGAGCAGACCTGGAAGGGTGGGTGGTGCAGAGGGGGTGTGCAATGGCATGTTCAAGACTTGGTATGAGGTGATGAGGGGCACTGCATGTCGTGGCTAGGTATCAGGTGAAGATCTGTTGTATTCTCTTTCCTTGTATTTTCTCTTGTATTATTATTGGTGGTGGCAGTAGTGGTTTATGTTATACCTTAGTTACTAAACTGTTCTTATCTCAATCTGTGGGAGTTGCATTCTTTCGATTCTCCTCCCCATCCCCTGGGACTGGGGAAGAAAAAGGGGGGAGTGAGTGAGCAGAACTGTATGAGGGCCTCAAACCACGACATCCAGCATCCATGTTATCCAAGCAAACAACACAGTTTAAACTCAGAACTCCAGATGAAGCAAAAATATGGAGAGAAAACAAAAGCTTCCTGTAGGGGCTAACAGAGAAACCAGAGCAATGTTGTAAGAAAAAGGCTCAATCCAAATACCGATTTCTGTTTTGAGAGACAGCTTCTCTGAAGATAGCTATTAGTTGGTAAACAAGCGGATAAAAGAAGGTATGATGCATTCTGTTAACTATTTAATTGTTATTTAAAAGAATCAGAGTTGCCATGTTCAGAAATATCATAAGAAAGCATCTCAGGTACAGCATAAGTTCAAAGGCAAACGTGTTACCTACACTACACTTTTAGAAGACAGTACAGAAGACACTGCTTGACAGTACTGGTATCAATTTATTTTGTCACAGCATACATTTTAGGTGACAGACTGCAGAAAGACAAGATACATACGTAAAATATAATCACCTATTTAATGACTGCAGAAGTGACAAAGCTCATGATCACACACTAATATTAAATTATATAAATGAGCACTAAAAGTTAAGTAAGAGATCTATCCATCTGCAAGCCAACTTTGATCCAAATCTCTTTAAGTCAGTGAGAGTCCATCAGATTCAAGGAGCACTAATAGAGTTGTTTCAGCTGTCAGTTTTGATGAGGAATAACCAGGACTCCAAAATGCAATATTCCTGAAGTTCTCACCACTTTGGGTATGATTTACACAGTTTATTTTTATCCCTAACGGAACAGTAAATCACTTTTCACATTGGATTTTTCCACCCAATCAGCATTTTGTTCTTTTTAATATCGTTATAATTGATTCAACAAGACCAGTTAAATACAGCACCAACTTTATTTATGGGGAAAAACTCATACTCAGGGATGAAGCGATCAGGAATCATTTGCAATCCATAGCAAAAACGTTTCAAACAAAACCCCACATTTTACTGGGAAAAGTTCAGACACGAAACCCCATGAAGACAGAGCTGAAAACTGGAATTATTTTAACATTCGTGCCCCATGACTTTTCTTCCTCTCTCTCACCACAGTTGCCAGAGAAAGGTCACTGGAAATAGAAAGCTGTTTTACAAGGTCACTGTTTAAAACCAGCTCAGCTCAAGAAAAGTTTTGTACATACATCTCAGCAGTGAGAGGAACTGTTCTATGAACATCCCACTAAATATGCATGCCCTGCCACATGTGTTTACTGAATCCTCAGCGGCAGCCAACAGATAGGAATGGGCTTTTGCAACCAAACTGCTTCCATTTGAGGCAGCGGCAATAAAACTTGATAAAAATTTAGTCTTGCAAAGGAGTTACAAATAAATGATAATGGAAAAACTAGCTTTTTATCTAAACCTAGTCATAAAAGAAATCTTACTCTGACCGTCACTGCCACTTTCTCAATATATATAGCATCAGGAAGTTAAGCAGAAAGGCCACCGCACAGCTATTCAACATCAGTATCTTTCATCACAGCCTCAAAACTCCGTTTCAAAAGGAGGTGCCAGTGGCATGTCTCTACCTATGTTCTCTGTCCAGCAGTTTTCATAGTGTTTAATTAAAGTTTCTATCATTTTTAAAACCAGGACTATTTCAGGCATATGTCATTACTCTGTATCTATTCATTGCTTTTTCAGAGTAGACCGCAGCTTTTAGAAGAAGCCAGGAAAGAGCCAATTCTGCTCTATCACTACAGTGCTATTGACTTTGACAATGAATACATACAAAAGTTAGGACAATGATTTGTTTAACATCATAAACTGGCACAGAAAGAAGCATACAGAAACACTCAGAGCATGAACATTCTGAAGGATCTGATTCCAAATATCCTTCTCTTATGATCTCCTAGAGTACCATCTTAGCCTTCTCAGAAAATAAAGTAGCTTCAATAAAAAGCTACTTGTAGAAACTGAAGGAAGTGGAAAGGCTGCTTTCTAAGATAACAATGCTTTATGTCAATCACTATAAATCATGAGCAGCTAGATCATGTCTCTTTTATTCATGCACTTGTACTGATGTACAAGAGTGAGGACAAATTAGCGGAATCTAGTTGGCACAACCTAAAATGCAAGAAATTAAGGTCTTGAAGGGATTTTATTCAAGCTCCAAACCACACCTGCTCACATGGCTGCATACAATCACAAGCATTCATACTGTCCCATCTCTTCCTTCGACCCTTCATTCTGCCCTCACCTCTCTCACACAACCATGTTTAAGACTCTTGCTTGTGATCATTACAGCTCCAGAGAATGTAAATGATCAGAAATGACTACAAACAGTGAGCATAAACTTCGTATTATCCTCTACATTATCTGCAGATAGAGAATTTGCCCTCCTCTGCAGACATGTTTACCCCCAGATTAGAAAGCAGGCACCAGTCTAATTAACTGCACTGTTTTCCAAGAGTCTTTTTGCCAAGAGCATGTTCACAGCACAAGCTCTTTTGGCCAAGGTGAATTGCACAGGCAGCCAGGACAGCAAACTACCAGCCCTGTCTGAACCTGGAACTGTTGCAGCCCACAAGCCTGAGGTCAAAGTTAAGCTTATGATAGATGGTGCCACCTTTCCAGCCAAGGTGGCATAAACAGTGGCCCTAATGCATCTTGCATGCTTCCCAATTACCTTCTTGTGTCATTTATTCTATGTGGCTGAAGATGACAGCCCATCAAAGGTCGGGGATTTTATGTTACTACCCTAATCAATCCCAAATGGAAAGAAGAAACTGAGACCAGCTTTTGCCATCTGTCCTTCCTCTTATCTGTGTTTTGTAATTTTACTGCCAGTGCTATCTCTGGGAAGAGAAGGAATTGCATTCTTCTCTCTACTTGCTTTAAGCCTGATGTAGGTTGGTACCCACATCACCAGCTGCTCAGCTGTTCAGGTTGGCAAAGAAAAAATAGCACTTTTCAAGAGGAGATACAAGTGCCCAGCATCTGTTTATGCCAATGCGTCCAGACCCATGTCTGATCAGCCAGCACTGTAACAAGTAACTGAGGCTGCACTGCAAACATAATGCTCTCCAGAGAAAAAAAAAGACTTTAGGCACTAAGCCTTGCTCTCCATCCCCCAATAAATCCTCAGCTGAAAATCCACACAGCCACAGCACAGAACATTCTGCAGGACACTAAGATGTACATAACACACCACAGGTTTAATGAGAAAAGGGATTTGCTTGGTCATTTTCTATTCATTTTATAGCATGGGCACTGATACTGGCTGTTAAACACACATACCGAGCAATAGTATATTCTGTTTGTTTTACATATGTATGCACTTACAAGTTTGCCTGTGAGGAGACTTCACCTGTTAGTAGAGGGAACTGCTTTACTATTCTGAAAAGCCCTAGTCAAAGCTTACCTAAGGCAACAATCCCAACTGACATTCATCTTCAGGTTAAGTACTAAAATGCATACCTGGGAAGTTTCTGAAATGCAAAAATGCAAGACCTTTAATGCTTTGTGGTTCTCTGCTCCATACATTCCCACTCTCCAATAGCTGAATAATTGCCCCTTCCCCCAAGTACTATATTTATTTATTTTGTTATGCTGATATAAGATAAGCTTGCTCTTCACCCTCCTCCAAGGTTTCTTTGGGGTTGCTGATAACACGTTTGCCCTAGTGAAGAAATAAGCTCCTCTTGAGAAGTCCCGAGAGTGAGAGCCCTCATCTTCAGTTAAAGTCAAGCACCTTGTAAAAGGCAGCAAGTCATCACACTGGTAAATACAGAGTTTCTCGTTCTGCCTTTCCTGCTGCTTTTTCTTACAACATATATTATTTTTTGCATATACACAACCATTATAATTTGCTGAAGCACCAGAACAGCATGTGCAACTTCTTGAGTCTGAATCTATTGGTAACAGGAGAAGATTGCCCAGCACCTGCCATGCCTAAGCTTTGCATTAGGTGCACTACCTGAGGCTCTGCTCTATATCATAACCAGAAACATTATTGTAACCAACAGGCTCCATAGGGGAGGACTCATACCGCTTTCTAGTGACTGGAGACTGGGCTGTCCAGCAGCAGTGATTTCAAAACAAATCACACCACAGGAGTCTTGTAAAGGACTCGTGACTACTGCAGTGAGACATGAGTTTGGGCCTCAGGTTGGGAAATCACAACTTTTTTTTTAAAGCTGATCATATTTTTGAACCAAATGTCTTGAATGAAAAACAAACCCAACCCAACCCAACTCCTCTTTGTCCCAGTACTCTAAGGGCAGCCGTAAAAGCTACTTTATGTATATTTGTAAGTTCTTAAGCTTTCCCTCTTCCCACTCACACCTAAAGTTTGTGCACACAGGTGAATTTCCTGGGTCTTTCACCTCCCATCTTCATGCCAGGTTGAAATATTCTTCATGAAACAATTTCAAAATGAGCAAAATGATCATTCCTGTGTTGTTTCAAATTATTTTACTGAGAGGATATAATGAAAAAAAACCCTCAGAATCATCACCAAAATACAAAAAGCGGCCATCAAAGGGGGGAAGAGAAAGACAGGGATTTTTATTACCAGAGCATAAATTCTGATAGTGAATCAAATACATCATAGCAGTCTTTCTTTAAAATATAATTCCTTTACATAGTGTCATCTCCCAAAAATGTAATTAACATAAAAGGTTGGGAATACAGCTTTAAATGAGGACAATTTCCTGTAGCAGTCTTTGAAACAAAGATGTATTTCTGCTTTAATCCTGGATAGAAGAACTGGTTTTAATTTCCATAGAAATGAGATTCCCTTCCTTGTGGCAGAGCTGCCTATAAGGACACAGTAATCCAGACCTGAGAGAAAGAACTCGAGTTTAATGAAAATTTAAACAGACTATAAAGAAAATAAATTATTCCCATTATCTGTAAATAAATAGCTTAGATTCTTCTTCCTTCTCCCTTCACTCTTATGCCACTGCTTGCAGTCATCTCAACATCTTCACCTGCCACAACAGAAAACTCCTTCCCTGTACAACTGATTACAAGAATCGTTCCACTTCTACCACGTACCTCTGGTGTTCACAAACAGGAATACTGTTGCTTATCACTGCTTGTTGCTCCCACCAAGACAGCTAAACCTTTTTTATGGGGACCGCCTGATCTACCATTCAGCGAGTGCTATGAGGCTATTTCGCTCAGATCTGGATTATAACATCCAACATCCCTGCTGCAGAGCTAGAATTTAATTTCTATGTGTGTTCGAACATGCATCCCAGACTAAAACATACAGACATGTATGTGTGCTTTAAAGGATTACAAGTGATTCACTTCTTGCTAGTAACCGACAATTTAGGAATTCAGGTTTAGTAGTTTAAATCTGACTTTGAAAACACCACTTTTTACCTCATTTTCATTAACACAATAGCACTTAAACCTTGAAATTTACTACTGTAGGCTCTTTTGAGGATTTAGGGTTTATTTTTTGTTTTCCTATACTTGGCACACCACGGTTGGTTTAGGTTCCCTGCATGACAACTTCAAGCTGAGAAAGCATCCAGCCCTGACCAAGGACCTCAGCAGTTGGTAGGTAGCACTGCTTAAGGGCAGAATTCCAAGACTAGAGAGTTTATTTTACTTTCTAGGGCTTTCTGATGTAGTAGAAGTAAATGAGTACATTAAAGATCACCTCCTTTCTGGTAATCCAACATAAAACCAGAGAAACTTATTAAATGGAGCATGATTTCAGTTGGTTGTCATGGTTTATTTGTTTTGGTTGGATCTGTTTACAAAGCTGTTGGAAGACTGAAAAGTTGTTAGATACCAAAACCTTCAGCTGAAAACTTAATTCCTACCCCTCCCTGACAATCCTTTTCCTGTTGATTAACATGTCAATATGCAAAAGCTTTGATCTTGGGAACAATACCATGAGAACAGTGCACTGAAGAATATGCTTGAATCAAGTACAGAAAAAAACCATTAATGTCATATTTCAAATGCAAGGAATAGCTCAGTTTCACACTGAGACCATAGTGGCTGCAACTTAACAGGCAGGAATCCAAAGCTGCTGATACTGCTCTTCCCCGGGGCATGCGAGGAATCTGTTGGTTTATTGTTTGCTTTTAAATGTACAGACCTGAAGCTGAGGCTAATTAAACAGAAGCCCTTATGCACCTGAGGGAAAGGGGAAAAGTTCCTTTGGGAGTTTTGTTGACAAACTGCTTAATTATTGATTTTTAAAACTACTTTAGAACTTGAGATAACACTTCTGAACGTCTTTAAGAAATGGACATCGTATTAAATCAGTAGGATTTCAAGATCACTGAATGCCATAATCTGCATGAAAGTAAGTCATGGGAACTTTTGAATAGCATGACAAATAATAAGATCTACATAAATTGCCAGTTCTTTGTAGGCAGTTATTTCTAACTGTATATTCATAACAATTTGATGAAGAGAAAAGGAATCAAACCCAAATGTCCCAAGATCACGGGTTTTTACCATAAACCCACATCCTGCCTCTGCTGTAGTGAAATACACAGATAAACAAATCTTTAAAATCCTCTAACAACAATTTTCATTGGCATTCAGAACAGCACTGCTTTCAGGGCTGCTCTTCTTCAGCCTTCATTTTGATCACTGATGTAATTTTTTGGTCAAGACACATACAGCTGAATGAACTACTAACAGAATGCAAAGAACTAGCATTACAGATTTACTTCAGCAATGGTCTTATTTTCCAGGTGTGAAGTAATGCCACTACTCCATTTTAATTATATTCCACTGATTTCAGAGATGTCCCAAAAGGAGAGGATTTTATGACACTAATGAGGTCTGACAGTAAAAGAGCCCTTTAGAGGTTCATCAGACCAAGCAGGCATTGGTGACGACTGAACACCATGAATGCTTACAACTCTATTCCACCTACTCTATTAACCATATACTTGTAACTGAGTTAAAGCATACTCAGGAGTGGGTAGAATTTGACAAAGTTGACCTAAGGACAAACTATTATGGCAAGGAATGCTGAGTCCATTAAACAGGGACTTCAGCTTTTTACGTGAGGCTGGTATCTGTACAAGAGGACATAATTTTAACCTCTAATAATTTCAAAAGTTGGCTGAAATTGACAATGAGTTCAAAGGGGTAAATTCTATCCTTAACACACCGCAGGGAGCAACATTACAGCTCTCACTGCATTTGAACTTTTGATGAGCAAGGAAGCTACCAGACAATATAACCGCAGTACTTAAAAATGAGTTGAATTAATATTTCATCACTCTAGAACACCCTTTGTGCTCACTTAGGTGACCATATTCACTGGAACAAGAGGCAACGGTATTGCTGTCTAACAATAGTGTGCAAGCTTTATAGAACTGATGAAAAACTCATAACATTCAATAGCCTCCCTGTAATCAGGTACGATACTGTTACATGTCTTAACACCTATCAGAGTTAGCATCAGAAAAAAACAACTGATAAGCCCTACAGAAATCCAACAAGACAATAACATCATCTTAAATAGATGTTCTTCCACACACAGATTTAGGATGCTAGTCAGTAGCCACATCCTATGTATTGCTTGCTTTCTCAGTCCAAAGTTTTTCAAGATGATCACCCACTAAGTATGAGTTGATTAAACTGCAGTAAGTCCTGCTAAGAACATATCTGGTCATGCAATAACTTCTTATTTCAAGGAAGTAGTATTCAGAGGTCAGAGTATCTAGGAAGGCCTTAAAAACAACCTATTTCTTACTATACTAAGTAGCAGGTTTGGGTTTCACCTTTTCCCCCATGCCTTTCAGAGGAGATAAAAAAGAACAAAAGAAAACCCAACAAACATTACCAGATATCTTCAATGTTTCTCTTCCAATTCAAAGAAAATATTTTATATTAAGAAAATTATATTCTATTAAGTTATATTAAGAAAACTCCACAACACTGCTGCACACCATGCCATGCTGCACTGGTATTCCCATCAGCTGACGTAACAGCGAAGCAAAAATTGTTCCCCTCAGAGCAGAGGTTAATATCTGCTCATTGTGTTGATTTTGCAGAAGATGAAAGTCAGGAACAAATATATTACCAGACTAACCTTCTTCTTCCATTTGTCAGTCACACCCTATATCAAACAACTTATTGAATAACAATATAAACACAATGAGGTAGTGATTAGCAAAACATAGTGTTCCCATTGCAAAGCACAGAGTAGAACTCTTGTACCTCAATTAGCAAGCACAGACAAACCTAGCAGCCTAGTCATTAAGTAAGACCCTCACACTGCATGACTGATAATAATGTAATATTAGACTAGCAGGTGCTGCTTTGCTCTGTTAAATCTTCAGCAAATTCAATTTAGCATGGAAAATAAACAGAGAACACATTAGCTCCTCTCAACAAATATTTGCATGTTTCCCTTACTAAATCTGGAGTTTACAGACCTGTCTGGGAAAAGACACATAGACAAGAAAGTGTTGTTTTTCAGGTCATTTGGATGCAAATTTAGTGGAACAAACCCCCTGTGTATAATGACACACACAGTGATCTACCATGGCTTCTTTTGTCACGACTTTGACATCAAGTTTTACATGATGTAGGAAGTTGTGCCTGGTACATTAACTACAGACACTTCCTCCTAACAATAAGCATGATTTTTAGTTCAATTATTTGTTCCTTGAACTAAATATTCTGGGGCAGATCTCCATCTGGCACTATTTGGCGTGATTCCCTAGTTATCCCTTTACATGTGAGAAGCTGAGTGCCTGCTTTGAAGAACAGAAAGGAATTCTCATGCAGGCTACACGAGATCTCTACTGCTTTTACATAACTCTCTTACATTAATTCTTCCACTAATTTTATTTGTATATTATATATTTCATTTCCTGTTTCAGGGTCTACATCTGTGAACATTAACACAATCCCAGTAGCTCACTCACTCCATTAATTAAATGCTAAGATTGCACTGGTTAATTTATGCAGTATTTATACAGTAACTACGTAGTGGTTTTACCAATCCTAAGAAGCATTTCTTGAAAAGAGATGGAAAGGCTCAAGGTTTACCCCTGTAACTCAGTCTTCCCCTGAAGAAAGCACAGCACAATAATGATCTGTCACACAGGATACCCATATTAGTGCAACTGGTTCTTGCACATGGTCAGTCAGAAGTGGGATAGGTGTTTTGCCACACACACCAGTCATTACTATTCTTTTAGATACCCACACTATAATTTCAGTCTCCCACAATTTTGGGGAAGTACAAACTCACATTTATCATAGATTCATAGAATAGTTAGGGTTCGAAAGGACCTTAAGGTCACTGAGTTCCAGCCCCCCTGCCAAGGGCAGGGACACCTCCCACTAAACCATGCCACCCAAGACTATGTCCAACCCGGCCTTGAACACCACCAGCGATGGAGCATTCAC
>JASSUY010018688.1:23577-42526 GCA_032466535.1 Forpus xanthops | reverse complement strand
AACCAGATCCTCTCCTACAGTGGGCCCAGGGTCTTCATTCTCACTGTCCCTGCATCTGACTTCCAAGACTTGGGTGGCATGGTTGGAGCATTTTCAAGCATTTGCCAAACTTGAGCAGCTTTCCAGGGTTCCAGACATATGTTTCAGCTTTTAAATTTTTCCGAAAGTGATATATCATAGGATGCAGTCCAATTAGAGTAGTATTGAAGAAACAGACCTGGGTATTCAGGTATATGTATATAACAAATATCACTGATTTGCCTCTGCAACAGGTTTCACATCTAATCTTAACCAAACATTTTTCTTTCTCTCTGAAATTCTTACAAAGACCTGGGGAGACTTAATCAGGAGATACTAGCATGAAGATTGTAAACTGACAATTTCAGCAATACATAAGTTTCATCAGGTAACTGAAAACTCAGCTCAAGAATCCATAAGAGCAGTAATTCTTTACATGCACCATTACCACTTGACAGCTGGTTTCAAGCTGAAATTAAATTTCTTTAGTGATGTAGCCACAAACTTCATTTTCAAATAAACTTTTAAGATAAGCACACATGACCTTGCTAGCATATTATATCACAGTGTTAATTAATAGCTATTACTCAGAAATAGTTTTAGTAGAAAATAAATCAGTACACATTAAATTTTTTTTCACAGGCTATGTATTAAAGTGCCTGGGTTTACCACCATTAAATCTGACTGTGCTGTTTGTGCATCTTCATCCTTTTCTTTTAATGATGACTATAAACCAGAGATATAATTGAGCCAGTAGCAGGAAGAAAACTTCCCTTTCACAATTTTAATAGCTACTGAGCAAAACCATACAGTGACAACCAGCCACCTGGACACCCCAGAGCTTAATAGAAAGCTGTGGTAATAGTATTAGCATATTGTGGTAAGAGCAGCACATTGTATGAGGCCCTCCTGGTGTCTGCATTTATCTTCTTCGTTGCCCTTCTTAACGTTACTGCCAGCCCATTTCTTCAGCTTGTCAAGTTGAATCCACATGAATGACAGTCCTGCCCTCTACCATGTCAACCATATTCCCTAATTTGGTTTCATCTGCACACATGCGAAGGGTATATTCTGTCCTATATCCAGGTCACTGATGAAGATGCTAATTGTTAGTGGTTCCATCATTGAACCCTGATCATATATGGTTGTCAAAGTCTGAGAGAATCTGGATGAGTTCATGAGATGGTTTGCTCATGAAGAGCATACGGCATAACCTCTACAAGCCCTGGTTTAATTTGCTTCCATTCCAGACAAAAACTTGAAGGGCATGTCACGAAGCATAAACTAATGTACTGAGGGACACTGATGTAGTGCTGTGTTCATTTAGCTACAAAGATTTTAAAGACTTAAGCCTTTATGGGCCATGGGCTTAATGGATATACCAACAGGCTTGTGCTCTCTGTTTCCCTGTGTGAAAGCATCTTTGCCTTACTTCAGGCGGATGCAGTGAGGATTTGTGCAATAGAGCTTGGAGGATTCTCATGTACTACATCCTGAGAAATGTGTGCCAATTGAAGACAAATACACCAACTCATTTCTGCTATGCTAAGATACACATCACCCTACTTCACCTGGTTAAAATCAGCAGCAGAAGCTTACATTGCAGATACTTGAACTCCAGTGTCAAAAAGAGCTAGTCAACGTAGCTGGTGAAGCTCAGCCTCCCAGTCATGAATATATCCCAAGGATATACTGATGCCAACAACTCTGTTCACTGGGTCTTCTCTACTGCTAAAGAGAAGACCAGGATGGCATGCTTGGATGCTGCCATCAAGCTATAAGCAGCTAGACCACCTCCAGCACCAGACGCTAGGCCAGGGTTGCCAGCAATGCTACCTCTGTATACAGTCAAGACACATGGGCACTTTTGTGGGTGTAAGAGCTCAGCTGCTTTAAAAACCCATGTTACACATGCCTGTATATCGTTCCCTGCTTTTGCTGACTACACACTTTTTGGATGTATAGTCAAAAATGATGAATCTTGGCCAGACATCACTGGTGAGACAAATGAGCAAATACAGATCTGCTTCAATGTCAGGTCTTTATCAAAGTAATTGACTGGATTTATTTCTGGAAACACCTGCCTAGTGTTAATTTTCACATATACATCTGCATTACAGAGGTGCTAATAACTTGCTGGCATTGTAACTTAGCAAAGCTTGGCATGCATCCTTCCTCTTCTGAAGAAATCTCACTGTTTTTTTCTGGGTTCTTTACCTATAATGATATGCTGTGTTGTGTATTTAAAAGGTGCTGCTTAATAAATAGAGACACGTTTGTTTAGCAGATTGAAGAAGCAGCTTTGCTTCTCACAACCTGAAGCATAATTTGCCCTGTTTTACCATCTTGATAGGGAAGAACATCAATTTTAGCTAGAAAAGACCTAGAAATGAAAATTCTTTCTCATGCTAGAAACAACAGTTTTACAAACAGCTACAGTTTTTCTCCATTCCCTGTTGGTTTCCCACTCCTTTGCTATCCTGGAAGTTATCTGCAAGGGTTGCTATAACTTTTTTCCTTTTTTTTTTTTTAATTAGGCACTATATAAACATCTTATTTTAAATAGAGATAAAATGTGCACAGGAAGAGTTTCCCATTTCTTGCTATCTGCATGAGGTAGTTGAAAATATAAATAATCAGACTCCCTCTCGATGTGTCAGGCACCAGGTTTTGTTTGTCCATAATTGCTCCCCTGATTGCCATGCATAAAGCCTGGGCAGCAATCTCAGGTTTGCTAAACTATCATCGTCTGCAGTTCACAGAAGTGAAATAAAGATGCAAAACTGCCTCTGTTCCTCCAGTTTACAGAGCTTCTTCTTTAGCCAACAATGCAACCTGGGCTTAATCTTGGGTGAGAGATACTTCATTTTCCCCAGTAAAAACAAAGGGACTTGGCTACTGTTGAAAAACTGATGGGGAAATTATTAACTTTTATTGTCTATTACATCTTGCTTTTCAGTTCTGCCACCGCTTTATTCAGAAAATGAACATAGCTTTAATGCAGTTCTAAAAAGATAAAGATAGAGTGTAGATTATTAAATGTTGAATTTTAATGCAGCAAATGTGCATATTTTAAAGATCTTATCACAAGCTATGTTGCCAGTTGGTCAAAGTTTAGCTAAGCTCCATTCACATATTTATTTTTCCTTCAAAATTAATTGAATACATTGTTAAGTATCAATCCTAGACTACTCATATCTTTTCTATCCATTATGATGCCAACAGAATGGCAATTGCAAATCCAAACCAGTGCTTTATATCTCCCATCTCACCCTGCTTTTACTCTGAGTCAGCAAAAATAATGTAAAAATAAATCAAAGGCTTCCCACTTCCTTGTGGCAAGACACATCACATTACATTAGAGTCATCTTTCAAGCTCTCCTCCTAACTGGGACAAGAACATTGAAATAAACCCAATTCCAAATTCCAGTCTTGGCAAGTCAATACAAGGGGATATCTTGGTATTTCAAAATTATATTTTGTCATGGCTTTCAAACGCACTTCACATATTTGTGACAAAAGAGCAGGTTCTGACGTATGGAAAATGTTCCTATATTATATTAAAGTACCTGGACAGCACTTATTGGATTGACCTTTGTAAAACATCCTCACTGCAGAACTGAAATAATACTCCCTCAACTCCTTCCATATTTTGTTTCCTATCCTCCCCCCTAAGTCCTGCATTATCACAGCTCTTAGAATATTTAACAGAACACCTGGGAGAAAGAAAAAAACTGTAGACCTCATCTTCAAATTATGTGATGAAGAGATGTCCTGCTAATATGCAGCTATCCTCTTTATCTTCCCCCCTGAAATGTAGTCTAATGCCATACTTGTTTTTATCTTCCTCCAAGGCAGGGGCTATCAAAATCTCATTGACAGAAGTTACCTGTATGAACCAACATGAAAAAGCAATGAAAATTTCATATATTTTTGCATTAAAATGTGTCCACATATTTGCCCAGCTCTGATATGAAGACAGTGCTTGAATGAATGCTGCTTCGCATCCTTGCCTATAATAGCTGCAACCTGCACAAGTCTGATAACAGCTCACAGCTAATGCTGAAACATTTTTTCAGCTTGCAAGCAATTCCTTTGAAGAAGAAAATTGAAGAGCAGCCACTAGCACCAATAACATTGCCTCCCATCCATGGCTTGGTGCACAATGGGGCTCCTACAGAAGGGATTCATCCCACATTACTGGGTGGGAAATGAGAGTGACCACGTGAAATCAACAGCTTTCCACTAGGATACAGGTCAAAGCATTTAAAATAGCAGTAGTCAGCTATGTTGATTGTTTTTTTTCTCTCAAACCATCCCATTTTCTTTTAAACCACTTTATTTTATTCATTTCTTTTGCTCCTAGAGAAAAAAGTTTTAAGCTCAAAGGAGCCCAGATCTTCTCTTCTGGAACACTCTTGTCCAAATATCAAGCTATCATAGTGAACCTCTATGGTCTTTCCTCCCACTCCATCTCTCCAGAGACTTGCTGAGTCTTTCTTTGCAGCTGAAATTAAACTAGCTACTGTGTAATTTTCTATGTAGTTTGTCACCAGCAGTCTAAGTAATGAAGACACCTGCTGGTTGCTCACCACCCAGGCATCAGAGATCTCTCCTGGCATCGAATTTAATTAGCTCGTTGCAATGCCTTTTGCCTTCTCATCCTCCTTTCATCAGGAAACCTTCACCCCTACTCCTTTCAGAATCACGCTCTGCACATCTTGAATTGTGCTGAGCTGCAGCTGATTCAAAATCGGACCTCTTGTGTTCAGGAACTCCACTACTCAAGGTAGAGCAGTAGAGCAATTGCCCTCTCTTTTGCTCTCCTTATTTCCACAGGGTATAAGTGTTTCACAAACCTTGTGTTTCATCTGAATTCTGTAGAATCTACATTAAAAATATCTGACCTCATTGAAAGGAAATATTTCAGCCTCTGACACTGAGCAGTCAAAATGCATTACTGGAGAGCACAAGTGTAAACTTCAGCTATCTATCATAGCAATTTTCACCATGCACCAAGTAACAGCCATTTTCTTAATAGCAGACAAGATATGGTGCATTTGATCACATGCAGGCCAATTTCTTTCCTTCTTTTTTACAAGAAAAGAGCCTTCGTGGCAAAAGACTATACAAAAAAAGGTATTATTAACATGAATCGGACACAAATACAGCAAAAGGAGCATGAGAACCGCAGCAAAAGAGTACCTCAAAGAGGATACAGCGATGCACAGCATTAGTGACAGTCGCTAAATGCCTGTGAAGCTTTCATGGCTTGTTAAC
The DNA here is from genome assembly GCA_032466535.1 of Forpus xanthops. Lineage (NCBI taxonomy): Eukaryota > Metazoa > Chordata > Aves > Psittaciformes > Psittacidae > Forpus > Forpus xanthops. Next base: position 37,228 of record JASSUY010018688.1, on the reverse strand, counting down.
AACAGGGATTCGAACTGTTTAGGGATGTGCTTTAGAAACGATAAGGAAGACCCATCTGCAGCCTGTTGCTTTGCTGCTCAAGGCTCATGTTCTGAGGCACTAGACAAGCAGGAATGCTTGGACTGTTAATTAAAAAAGTGGACAAGGACAGATTTCAAACCCTGAGCCCACGCTGCCCACATTTAATGAGTTTGGACTATCAGAGCTAGCTCTGCTATGAGAAATCTTCTCTTTTCCAGCAGCAGCTATTTCTAGCTTGCAGCAGCCTGTGCTGTTTGAATTACATCCAGGACAACGTGCATACTTTTTGTCACTGCCCTAAAGGTGTTCACCAAAGAGGTCTCTGGGACAAGCAAGGAGGAGGTCCCTAAAGAGCAGCTCCAGGAAGGCTCTCTGACGTAGGGAGGCTTATTTCTTGGATCTTACTGAACAACACAAGTTGTCAAATAAAAAATACATTTTCAAGGAGAAGAGGGCAGTTAAAATCCATTCCAGAGGGTGAGGGCACAAAAAAAAAACACAAACAGGGAAAAATCAGACACTTCACTGTGTATCTGCAAGCAGTGGGTGACAGAGAAAGGAAAGAAAAGCACTTAGAAGCTGGTTTATGTAGCTGCTTTGGGCATTTAATAGTTTCCAGTCGCCTCAGTTGGAGATGGAGAACTATGAACGTGCATTACATTTCTGAGGGGTGCAATACTCCCTGTAAAAACAAAATTTGTGAGTACAGTGTTTTCTGTAGAGTGGAAAAGAGAGGGAGCAATGAAGGCTTTGTGAGTGATCTGAGGAGCCAGCTGTGATGCTTCTGTCAGTTAACTGACAGGAGAGCAGATCATCCTCTGGTTCATATGCAAAATACTCAGGCACCAACTGCCTGTTAAAGGGACCTGTTGGCCATTTTGACAATAAGATTCCTTTGCTGTCTGTAGAAGTGACTGTATTGTCTCAGTGGATGGAACAAAACCTGCAATATGTTCAGCTGGAGACAGCGTGGTGGGAAGATTTTTAACTGGCTTTGTGGCTGTAGCTCTACCCTGAGAGAGGGAGAGAGATGGAGACACAGGCTGTATCAGTCCCTGAGAGACCTGATGAAAAGCATTTCAAATTTGCCACATGAAGGAATTCTCTCATTCCCATCTTCCATATCTGAAGCTGTAACAGGGATGGGAATTGGAGCCTGTTTTCCTCAAGCTTCATACCACTGACCTGCTTAGAAGAGGAACAGATTTCTCACAGAGGGGAAGAGCAGAGAAACCTGTTTCAACAGCAGACGGTGAATTAGAAAAGCCACTTTCTCCAACTCTTCAGTCTTGTTGAATTTGATACATATTATTTTCCAGCTATTTTTTTACCCCAATGGGTATAAAAAGCAAAAATGAGCGTTTAAAATGAAACGCAGAAAACCAGAGTAAAATAACAAACAAATCACTATTTTTGTCTCATAAATCTAAAGCAAACTAACCCCTCTGTTTAGGAGAAACCTTAGAAGAGGAAGCATTTGGAAAATTACATCAGTGACAGAGGTCATCCAGGGAAGCTGTGAATGCTCCATCACTGGCGGTGTTCAAGATCGGGTTGGACATAGCCTTGGGTGATATGGTTTAGTGGCAGGTGTCCCTGCCCATGGCAGGGGGGTTGGAACTGGATGATTTTAAGGTCCTTTCTAACCCTAACTATTCTATGATTCTATGATTTTTGCTATGAAGCAGTTTTAGTGAAGGAAGGACTTTGGCTGCTCTATCTTGGAGAGCTGAGAGGTGACTTGAAGACTCCCAGATGAAATGCAATTGACTGGATGGGTGGAAGTGCATGAAATGAAGGCGTTGAGCAGAAACACCAGATATTTGCTTACAGAAATACAGACATGTCCAGGCATGGTGGCCTGGCAACTGTTCAATTTGGAGCTGATGTCACCTTCATTCAGATGCTCATCTCCATGCTTGCACTGGAGGTGGGTGTTCCCTCATGGGGTATGATGGCACCTGTAGCTACTCCATTGCCTATTGCTGTCAAAACCATCACGGTTAACAAAAAAGCTAAAATCAAACAAACAAACAAAAAAAAGATGCAACTTTTAGATACATTTGTTAAACCGTCTTCTTTTGGCAGAACTGGCTGAGGAAATCCTCTCTAAGGTTAAACAATCCTTCCTTCTTGCCACTTTTGAGCAATCAGACCCTTTTTCTGAGCTTTCTCTTACTACCAGTTATCTTCAATTCCTCTAAGACCTTTTAATTTGGGAAAAGAGCTAGGAGAGCATTAACAGTTTCACTGTTATTCTTGGCCATTAAACCTTCTGAATAGCTATGCTGGTTTTGAAGACTATCTTATTATCTACCTCATCAAGTTCTTAGAAGGCCAAGCTGTACAGCAGTAGAAACAAATGCCACCTACTGCATCAGCTAACTCAGTGCAAAACAAGACATATTGTATGGATGTAGATGACCAACAGGGAATGGAGAAATTGCAAGACATAATTGGTCAGCACAATGGCAAGTAGCAGGCTTTGAAGTACCATATTCATGGGCAAAAGGGAATATATTCCTGTTCTTCATCCTGTCAGCCATACAATTCACTCATCATATTCCAGACCCTAATCTTCATTTATAAAACATATTCATCCCAAGCTGCAATATGCCATTCCAAATTAGTCACTGCTCCCAGAATTTCTTATTATACTAATTTAGTCACTGCTCCCAGAATTTCTTATTATACTAATTTAGCCCTGAGACTCTTAAGTTCTGTAAACCATGCACTGCGTTTATATTACAGGATATAGGATTTTAATTGAGCAGCCAGCTCATTATTTCTCATGCTCAGACTGTGGGATAATGAGTAATTATGGTTTGCCCTAGGTAATTTCTGAGCTAAGAGGCAGCAGAGAGAGCTGTTGTGCATAGCTGATGACATTGCCTCACCATGGCAGCATTTAGGAGAGGTTGTCATAAGGAGAAGCCCAAGCCTCTAGGACAGAAAGAAAGAGGAAAATTCAAAGAGAGAGTGCTAGAGGCCTCAAGTTCCTGTTTTCTTTTAGCAGTAGAAATAATTAAGCTCACACTTTTGTTGGCAGAGTAATAGACAGTAGATCAGTCATCATTTCTCCCAAGCAATGGTACTTGACTCATGAAGCAGAACATCGTCATCTCATGGGCAAAATTCAGACAGATATATCTTTTCAGTCTTGGATGTACTTGCTGAGCTGTTACATTCTCCTATCTTCCTCTACAGCCTAGAAATTAGCAAATCCCATCTGAAAAACTGGTTATACTCTTTCTGGTTTGTTTAGGTTTATTTTCATGTTTCAAAAACTCAGTCTGTGTTCATAAGGAATACACACCCAAGACATTGTAAGTGGATGTTTGCAATTTAATAATTTTCTGCAGTAATTTCTAGGAAATACTAATTCCAATCCCTCATAAACTGTTTTGTGACCTATGTGAATGCGAGTCACCAGATAAAACCATATGTAGGTATTTACCATTGTAGTATCAGAACTCTTTGTGGCTACTTCTCACACTTTATCTTCCTTCTCAGAAAGTTTTGAAATGTTGTACCTTTAAAATAAGGGAGAAGGGGATAGGGGTTGGAATAGGACACTGGGTCGCAAGATTTAGATGCAGAATAAGCAATATTAGTCAATGAACTCTTACTTCTTTGTCTCCTGGAACATGGCCTTACTTTCTAAGGTATTATTTTCTCAAAACTGAACTCTTCATTTAGGCTTAAACAGACAACTCTCTACAGCTCTCTGCACACCTCATTCTATATCTTTTAACAACAAAGTTATATATTGATGATAACAGACATAAGGATGAACCACTTGTGCGTGTTCTGCCTGACAATGCTTGGAGAGGGCTGGAGGAGTGTGAGAACATTTTCTTTGCTCTAGACTACAGCAGGATTTTCAGTGCCCTGCTGTCAGATCCTTCACAGTGTCTTTCAGAAAACCCACAGGACACAATTGCAGTGTCATCTCTGAAACCGTATCCAAGGCTGTCCCTACCTACCTTGAAATGCTGATACTTTTTCAGAGTGTCCTTTCCTAAAGTCAACCACTCCAAGGCTGGTGTCTTCACCCTATCATATTCTATACCCACATTGATGGGGTTTAACTTTGGCCTGTGTTCACTGAGCCTCAATGCAGATGTGTTTAGCTATAAGGATGTTTTGTGGTTTTTCATTTCAAAGAACCCAAAGCAATGTGAGAGTCATGAAACTGTGAAGGTTGAGAGTGCTGTATTCTGCCAGAGCAAGGCTGAAAGGTTATGGAAAGTCTCAGGGTTTGATGAAACACAAGTGCAGAGGGAGGAAAATTACGCACATTTCTCAGGAATCATCCTTGCAGCGAACCATACCTAGATTTCTCCTCAGGCAGAGCTACTCAAATCTATGCAGAGGAACGTCTAGAAGCCAGCTAAGAAAGTCTATAAAGCATCTAACATGCTGTCATGAAACGGGGACATGAGAAAAAAACATAGCTAACAGATTTGGCACTACTAGTGCCCTTAGATGCCCTTAGATGCCTTTAGATCCTTAGATGCTTTACTGCAGTAGAGCAATTCAAAAATAAACTCTCTCAAAGATTTGAGACACTGTATCCTGAAGGTTAACACAGAATAAAACCATGGTTTTACCCATGCTTGATATTGATGTAATAAGCTTGAATCATGATCTATAATCCTGTCTTCTAAACTGGTTCCCACTTTAAAAATGAAGGTCAAATGCATTCGCTTTTAAAGAACATTTTCATCTCTGTCACCAAGGAGACCATTGCTTTTCAGACAGTAATAGCATTAAGTACACTTATGAAACCTCTAAAAGTAAAGCCTGTGAAGAGGTTCAGTATTTGTCTGGAAATAATTTGTGTTCAGCAGGTCACAGGGCTGATAGCCCTGCCTGACCTATTTGCTGCTCAATTAAATAAGACAGCACCTTCCACTGAAAGCTATAAGGCGCATCCAGCCCTCCCTTTTGTCTAAATCGTAATCTGTTGTGAGGTGTGAAGCCCTCCAAGATTGGCACTAGACAGAGTGATAATATGGGAATAAAGCCATTGTAAGATTTCAACAACTCCAGGAGTTGTTTAGTTAAGAGACACTTCTCAGAGCTAGAAGTAGCGTAACTAAGACATTGTTAATCCCTCGTGGATCCTTGAACAATGAAAAATGTTCAGTGTGCATGGGATAAAACTGACCTGAGAAAATCAGAGTAAGAGATGAACTTCCATTTCACCTAGTTACATTATTTATCACTTCTAGTACAATTAGACCTAATATTCCCAATCAAACCAAGACTGTAGATTGTAGTCTAATGCAGATAGTTAATTCTATAAAATAATACAGGCTGTAAACAGTGAGTGAAGTAGATGGACAATGGAAAATAAGACAGAGAGTTAGAAAATGGGAATAAAAATGTGGATATCCCAGGTGTAGGCACTGCTCAAAGCCAATCAGCAGCAGTAATTATGGCTGATAGAAACAGAATTACTCTGGAATCACTGAAATAGAGAGGGATGATTGACTGGTGTTATGCACTTCGTCTCTGATTGCTCTGCCTACTACTAGCAGGGAAACAATTATTAAGGATTAACCATTTACACAAGTGACAATCAGCAGCACCAAAAATCTCTCACCAGGTTCTCATATCCTCAGTTCTCTCAAAATTCTGTCAAAACAGATGTTATCTACAGCACAGCCTCAAAGGCCAGCAATCTCTGCCTATTTCAAACAAACTCGTGTTATCCAATTTACTGAAATCCATTTGCATGTGCAGATTAATTTGGGGCTGTAGATCTGTGAGCATGTCTCAATTTCCTCAGTAAGAAAATGAAATCACGTTAAGAAGACAGCCCATCTGAAAAAAAAGAATGAGCTGATAGCTGTACAAAGGGTTCTTCAGGTTGATCACGTTTACCAAATTTAAAAGGCTGGCACTCACCAAAACGTGGGAAGAAATCTCCTTTAATGAAAGCATGATCCAGAAGCACCTGTGGAGTTCAAAACCAGAAGATAGCATTTGTCAAGCCTAATTTCTTACTTCTTCAGAAAACATCCGGAGGCTTCTGAGGTTCGAAATGGCAACTTCCAAAATACTACTTGTTTATAACTTGGCAACAAACAAGGAAGTTGGCATCAAGTAGCTACTGAGTTGAGAGCAGCTCCCTAATGTTCTGCCTGACATTTTCTCCTGCTTTTCTAAGGTAAGTTTATTTCCCTTACCAAAGGCTCCTTGTTCTCAGCTACCACACACAAAGACACACAAACTGGTAACTGTCCTTGCTGCCCCGTTTTGGGAATACTCTCGCTTGCCTCCCTCCGCTGCCTGCCAGCAGTGCTGTGTATTTCCTACATTCTTTCCATACTGGAGGCTGTGTGAAGAATGACCTATCCCATTAAAGTGTCTTTAAGCAGACTTGAATGTAATTACCTGAACTGGAAAATATCCAGGCCTCTGGGTTTAACAGCCATTAAAAATCTTGTTAAACCTTTGTCATACCTTCTTAAATTGCCACACTCAGTGACAGTTTGGCATCTGAAAGATGGTAGTTCAGAACAGCACTTCTCTTACCCTGATGGATTTGCTCTTCAAATAGTGAAGCAGTAAATGCTCCAGTCATGGGGACTATGTGATGGATAGTCCATCAAGAGACTTTGCAATTCTCAAATACTTTGCACCCAGACATCAAGGAATGGCTAAATTAGGCCTTGGCAAACCTTTAGGCTTGGTAACTAGCTGTTGGTTTCAGCACAGGAAGACCAGCAGTGTGACTTGCCAAAAGTCACAGAGCAAATTTACAGCAGAACAGGGAATGGAAATGTCCCTGAGAGCTCACCTATTCTGCACAGAGATTTGTCCTCACCAGGATCTCCAAGGATTTACAAGCACTTTAAACACAGAAATAAGCTAGTAAGGAGCCCCATGGTCCAGACTTACACTAAGGTGTGAATGTAAGATTTGTGCTGGCAAGACACAATGCCTGAATTGATTAATTCTGGTAAATAAAGACATTCACAGCAAGAACAACATTAAAGAAATCATTGTCAGAATCTCCTACTTCTCACACCCACATGCCACCTCCTTCCACATATGGGGGTTGTTTCTGAAAAGTCTCTGACACTCTTAGGGCATGTTCCATAAGCGAGGAATACAGAATCAGACTACTCATGCAATAATAAATGGCCCAACACCGGCAGAGCATTGGGGGTCGATTGCTACAGCATAAGCTCTGATGCTTGATAGCAGTGGAGAGAGTCCAAGCTGAACTTTCAGTAGTGCTGCCTGAGCCTGTTCAAATTGGAGGAAGTGATGGGAGAAAAAATATTGTTTGTTGTGGGAATGTTGATATAAAACGGGGTTTGTTTGTAAATTAACTTGCAGATGACCCCACCATTTCTGCCAGCACAGCTGGCACAACACATGCTGTGAAGGGAATCGACCTGCTATTCTTAGAGTATAAGCTATTCAGTTAAGGTACTTACAAATGCCTTCATGACTGTAGCTCATTACCAGCAGACAGCTTCTGCTTTATAGACTCATTTTTAATATGCATTTATATTAAAATGAGATGATATAGCATGATCTAGTTTTCATTACAAGTTCAGGTCTTCAAAGGAAGTGGATAACAAATCCCAAGTTAAACCTCATAGCTACTTACACCATGCCCCAAGTGCTAATGGGGGAAGAAATGCACTGCAGACAAAACAGAATTACATTATTCTAACACAACTTATGCCTAGACTTATATTCTCTGTGTTCTGAGCCTATGATAAGCATTACTGAATATAACACACACTACTAACTCTTCAAACACTTGCTTCCAGGGATATTTGCTTATGCAGCTGTATTTGTTAATCCACTGAAGTCCTGCGTAAAGGGAATTCTTGATTACTTTTAGCCACGAGGAGCTTGTGACCTTCTTCAAGACTGGTTGCCTTTACCATCTGTCTGGAAGAAATTAGGTTAAATGAGGGTCATACTCTTTTCATAATTGCCTGGTTGCATACTTAACCTTGAAAAAGACCATATTTCCTTTAGGAAGGAGAGAAACACCAACTGAGCTTTGCTGCTTTTAAGCATGTTGGACCCTCGATTTACTTCTGAGCCTATTAAAAGTCAATTGCAAGTGTTCATCCTCCTGTGCCCTCTGAAAGGAACTTTCATAGGTAAGGTACAGCAATCTTTACCTTCTTTAAAAAGAAAAAAACAACTTGACAGCTTCTCAAACAAAAAGAATCAATTAAAAAAACAAGGAAATCCTAATACCTTAACCTGAAAAATGGAGTATGCTGAAGACATGAAAGGGAAAGATCTGTGTTCAGGAAGTACTAGGAAGATCCAGCTTAGATAAACAGAAGAAAAGAGATTTGCAAAATGTGAAGCAAGTAAGAAGAGAAGACCATGCCAAGGTGATATAGAGCAGCCTCAAATACCATCTGCTCTCCCCATAAGCTATAAGGAATTCTTTAAAAGTCAGTATTCCCTATACTTCTATCATCAAAGATGCATTTCATTTCATCATCCCAAACTAGCCATCTTTTTTAAACTCATTCTGCTCCCTTTATAGCCAGTGGAAAAGCAGGATCATTTATGCCAAGCTAAAAGAGGAAAGTAAAATATATTGCCTTCAGTAAATCAACCTCCATTACCTGCTGAGGGAGCCCTGACAAATATGTCAGATAAAAGCATCTGCATTGTAGGCCACTGAAGGGAGCCAAGACCTCCTACCTCAATTAACAGACACCACTTGATAGCAAGTGGGTACCTTGCAAAAAAGATGCTGGTAGCAGGGGAGCAAGCCTAGCCTCATGCTCTGGGAGAGAAAGAACTAATATAGATGTTGGACTTGCAAGAGCTTGGTTCAGCCAGCTGGTTCTCAGTGAACCTGTACAAGGACTCTACATTAACCATGACTTTTAGTCAGATATATGAAACATAGTTATTTATAGTCTGTCACAGTTGTTTTGCATCAGAGAGGATTAGCCTTGTGAACTCTAAAGCCATGAGGGGTGTAACTTTTTATTTCACCTTGTTTTAATCCCACCAAAGTCAGTATTGAATTAATTTTGAGAAAGTGTCTCATGACGGTGGGAACAGGAGTAGATGAACACTTAAGAATTTCTCAAGATATTATATACCGCTATAGGATTGCTTGCAAAATTCATGGGTAGTTTTAAAATCAGATGACCATCTATCATGGTTTAAGCCCAGCTGTAAATCAGCCATGCTGTTGTTAGCTCACTGCCCCCTTCCTTCCCCCACTCCGGGAGGGATGGGGAGGAGAATTGAAAGTATGTAACTCCCACATGTTGAGATAAGAAGAGTCCAGTAACTAAGGTATAACACAAACCACTGCTGCTACCACCACTAATAATAATGATAAAGGAAATAACAAAGGAAGAGCATACAACTGCTCACCACCTACCGGCCAATACCAAGCCCTACCCGAGCAGTGATCTAACCCTTCCAGGTAACTGCCCCCAGTTTATATAATGGGCATGACGTGCTGTGGTATGGAATACCTCTTTGATCAGTTTGGGTCAGGTGTCCTGTCTCTGCTTCCTCCTGCTTCCTGTCCTCTCTGGTGGAGCATGAGTCTCAGAAATTCCTTGGTCAGACCAAACATTACTGAAACAACTAAAACCATTGGTGTTATTAGTGCAGCTCCCAGGCTGAAAGTCAAAACCACAGCACTGCACCAGCTACTGAGAAGGAGTAAAATGACTGCTATTGCTTAGCGCAGGGCACAAACTTTATCTTCATCCACATTTGCTTACAGCAAATATGATTGGGTTCAATCCTGCCAAATAGTTGAGCTTCATCTGGAAAACTTTTGCCCAAAAGTCAACACTGTCCTAAGAAGGTATATATAAGCAAAATTGGTAAGAGTGTGGGTGAAAGAAAAGTCTGGAAGCATGATCTTTCCTACCATGAAGACTCCAACCGTCTACAGTTTCAACAACAATTCTGTTTTATGAATAATGCAGTGGTTGAATCAAGATATCTCATTAACTTAATCTAAAACCAAGATAAATCAATATTGATAGAATGAGAGTAACACATCCAGTGTAAAAAATAACAATAAAAAATAATAATAAAAAAAAGAATTTAAACATTTTAGTTTACTGTTTCTGTATAGTAATGCCTGGAACTCATCCCATATGAGATCAAGTGGTACAACAGAGTAGGAAATGTTACTTGATCCACCATAGGACTGAAGCTCAGTCTGGCATCTGGCTCAATAGATGTAGATAGCTGCATTTAAGGCCATCTTGATATATCTATACTGCATTGGTGATGGGGTCTCACTTGGACTCAAAAAATGAAAAAGAAATGTGGGGATGAATTAATTTAGTATTGTGTGTGTCCACAAAACACATGGAAAATCCAAATGAGGATTACTGAGAGGCTCAGTGAAACTGCTGTTAGAGAAGCCTTCATAGAATTACGCCAAGAAAAAAAAAGAGATAGACACGTTAGTTAGAGGTTTCACTAGTAAGTGGTTTAAGAGTGTCAGGGCACTTATGATGCGATTGCTCTGAAGTTAGGGAGAGTTACTTGGTGTGGGACCTTTGTAAATGATGAAGAGTTCATTAGCACTCATTGCCATTATCAGCTGTTTTTCCAGTAAGATAAAAGTTATTGTCCTCTATATTTCCTATCTTGAAAAAGGTAACTACTCACAAGCTCTGTAAACCAATTGAGATCAGGTGTGTACCAGAGTAGAAAGAAACATTTGTGATGCTTTTCTGTTCACTGTAAATCAGCAATCAATCTTATATGGCCTACTTCTGTCTCCTTAAAAAATTAAGACCAACTTTGATTTTCTTTTCCATTGTGCTACTTGATCAGTTCCTTCCACTGCTCATTTCATGCATTAATCACCTCAATAGTTAGAACAATTTTCTCTAGAACAGCTCCACTGGCTTTCTTTCTCTTCCCTCTGTGCTAATTAATCCCAGGGTTACCTTACCTGACTGACAAACTGTAGTTCATCTAGTCTGTTTCAGATCAAATCTCTTGTAAGCTCTGCAAGGCCCTCTCTTCTAATTTTTCCCCTAAAGAAATTACATATTTTTTTGCTTTGGTGAGAAAGTCAGAGAAGGAGTCACTGCTTCATCTTGCCATATATTTCTCCATCATCTAAGAAAGGTAGTTTCTCTTTTCTTTCTTTTTCATAGCTGTAGTGATCTTAGTGGTAGAAAACAGCGTTTTGCTGCCAGAATGAATCTTTGGGACAAGGTCTGGCACAGGGTAGGGATGCTCTATGTTGATGGCCACTTTTACTGCTATGATTAATTTATTAACTGAGGATACCACTGCCTTTGTGTCAACAAGATCAAGATCCAGCCTGCTCCTCTGACTATCTGATATAACTTCTCACTTTTTTCAGAGTTGGTGCAAGCTGGCTTCTGAAGAAGCTTTCTCTGTCTACACTGTTATTAGACCTTTATGTTTAGACTTGGAAGACCCATCTTGGCACACCCAAGCCTGTAAGCATCTGAAGGGTAAAATGTCCATGTGGAATTTGTCAATCACAGGTGTACACTGAAATCCAGGCAGCTCTCATTCTTGTGAATTCATTCACCTAACTGGGATAAGCATTAGCATCAGCTCAAGTGAGCAAGCTCTGAGTTGGGATGGGGCTGTCCAGACCTCTCTGTGTTTGTAACCTACCTTTATATTTGTGAGACCAATTCCAACCCAGCCAAGGATGGTGGCAGAATGTCCTCCTGTGCTCACATTCCCTGGAGGTTCTCCTGCTGCAGATGTGGGTGAGCCTCCTGTTGCTTTCCAGGAGTTCATAAAAAGGGTCTTATTTGTCCCTTTAACTACTTGGATACGAGGCGTTTCAAGCTGTTGACTTATAAAAATCTCTACTTTCAGCACCTCATTCTTTTTCTTCTCCACAACTACTGCTGGAACAGAAGTAAACGTTAGTTAAATGCATCAATTGATTTTCACATCAAGGTATAAGTGTCCTGACAAGAGTAGCCTAGAAGAGAAATGAAATAACAAGGTTCATAGGTTTGTGCCCTTTGAAAAGCCACAAGCTGCTTCTATCTGTAAAATGATGACTCAAATTTGGTGGTGTAGTTTCTGCCCTGCTAGAAAACAAAAGTGCAGTTAATAAGGTGTGAATCTTACTCTACTGTCTACCGGACTGGTGTTGAAGATGTTGCCTGCTCAGATATGCTGCTCTTTATCAAATTACCATCTTACAAGATTCAGCAGAAATGGGTGCTCTGTAGTGATACAAGCACAGTAAAGTTAGTAAAATCTCATTGGTCATAGAAGCATAGCAAGAAGGAAGGGCTAATAGAGGTAAAATGTACAGAAACTTGAAGTGACTTGCTCCATGTGAAGCTGGGACCCCACATGTCCCAGTGTCCCTTGGAACACTTTACTTACCAGAGAACACAACCCCCTGCAACAGCAGTCAAGTATAAAGGTCTCATTCTAAACTCCTGAGCCTGCCATTTTCTCCTCAAAATTCCCAAGCTGAAAGCATTTCTAATGACGTAAAGTTCATAACAGAGAGCTCTGTTCTGGAATGTCTGTCTGATGAGCCATGGCAAAGCCCTTTGTCTGTTCTTTCTAAGAAGCCAGAAACCCTCATTTCTGTTCACAGCAATTAGTACTTGTTTCCTGGAGACACAGCACTGAGGCCAAGTCCAAAGTGAAGAATGACAGTTTATGTCACACAAGCAGGCACCAAGCACATGGGCTGAGGCTCAGGCGATCTGAAATACACCTCCCCAGTGAAATATATTACATTTAATTTCATGTTTTTCACACTGACCTCTTACATATGCTATACATTCTCGCAAATGAGTCAAGGTTGAAGTAGTTACTGGGTGTCAACGTACAATACCTCAAAACCTACTGAAAAGAAATCAAGGGCCCTCTATATCCAGTGTTATTGTCACATTTGTCTCACATTACATACTGAAGTTTAAGCAGAGCACAACCTGGGGGGGGGTGTGTGGTGTGTGTTTACAGCTCAGATTTTGCGCTGGTGTGCCTCAGCTTCCTTACAGCCAATCTAAATTGTGCTTGTGCCAGATGCTGAAGAATGGTATCTGAGACAGTTCTGAGAGTTAATCTGGAGCTCCATAGAATAGAAGCAAGCAGTGACTGCTTTGAAGAGGACTTAAGCTCTGTCTTATTGTCACCCTCTGTCTTACTCTGTCTCCATGTGGAGAACAAGACTAGGTGTTCTGGTTCTGCTGTGCCCTCTGACAGTCAGACTTTCCTCACCATGGCCCTTGGTAATCCAAAGCTTCATCTGCAGAACCTAGGATGGTTATTGGCTTCTTCTCACATGTAAGGAGAGATAGGACAAGAGAAAATGGCCTCAAATTACACCAGGATAAGTTTAGACTGGATATTAGGAAAAATTCCTTCACCAAAAGGGCTGTCAAGCACTGGAACAGGCTGCCCAGGGAAGTGATTGAGTCACCATCCCAGGAGGTGCTTAAAAGACATCTAGATGTAGCATTTAGGGATGTAGTTCAGTAGTGGCCTTAGCAGTGCTAGGTTAAGGGTTGGAATTGATGATCTTAAAGATCTTTTCCAACCTAAGCAAGTCTATGATTCAATAGTTCTATATGAACTTCAGGCTGAGCCAAAGAAATTCCCATTGTCTTCAGTT
>JASSUY010018688.1:5289-23567 GCA_032466535.1 Forpus xanthops | reverse complement strand
TGCTGAAGCCATGGCTGTGTCTGGGTGCTGATGTCTTCACTTCCAACTATAGCATTTTGTACACAGTTCCTATTTATATTTGCTACCAGTGGCTATATTATTTTTAATCGGGGAGAGTACCTCACTCCCCATCAGTCTTGCTGTGGCCTTTCAACAAAGGAGCAGCGGCAGGAAGAAAGCTCACATGCTACTGAGCTGAACTCAGCTGAACTGGCCTGAAATCAATTTGCTTGCAACACAGTTTGACACTTGAACAAATCAGGGGCAAGACACTATAACTTAATTTTTATCATGCTAAGAATGGGAATATAGAGACCAGAAAATGACATCTTTGTTGCACTTGGAGAGTTGGGGCAGTGGGAAGGAGGGAATCTATAAGTTGATTTTGAATCCATAAGTTGATTTTTGAATGCCACTTTTTTCCCACCAGGGTTGCTGAGTGCCTTTAATTAAAGAAGTCTGTTTTAATTTGCATCTTAGCAATCTGACAGTTAACTAGTTGGAGAAAAGAAAGGAAAGAAGCATGGTCTAGTTGCAGGTCTCAGCAGGCCGTGTGTCAATAGCAACCTCCAGGATAACATTTTTATTTCTATAAGATAGACTTCTTCCTGTGTTATACAACTTCCCTAGTAATTATACATAATGACTGCAGTTTTACATAATGGCAACACTTGTATATAATGACTGCATGGTCCATGACAGCTTAACTTCTACTACATCGGTCTTTTAGCTTTCAATTTTATAATATTTAAGGGAAGAGAAGACAATCTACACGCCACTGAGGAGCTGCCAGTAATGAGTGTCTTTACTCTTAAAAAGAAAAGATTGAGAATCTGTTGGAAGAATGGGAAGAAAATTGTCTCCAAACTACTTTCAAATGCCAAACTTCAAGCAGTGGGACCCACTTGCTAAGCACATAAGTTATCCTTGCTGTGCAGAGCCTGCATACATGACAGAGAGCACTAGCTCCAGTTGACATCCAGCTTGTATCCATTCGTGTGAGTCAGCTCTCCCAGAATAATCACCTTTGCTTTATAGCAGAAGCATAGCTGGAGAGCTTAGAAAAGCAAGTGTTGAGTTAAAAGCTGTAAGGGTGAAATTCCCACCTGGCAGGAAATCTGATGGTCCAGACACACGCAGGTCGGGAAGCCTGTTTTGACAGAAGCTGCTGCTATGTGTTCCTAAACTGAATGGACGTTTCCCAAGAGCTTCAATTTTAGAGGTCACTGAATGACCTTCCTCTGACTGGGCAGGGTTAACAGCTCTTGGAGTGCCAAGGAGCCATAAAGAAAGTAGTTAGAAAACTCACTGATTCTGTAGTATTGCATTTGTGGTCCTTTTTATGTGTGCTGCCTAGAGTTGTACTTTTATATTTCAGTGGAATGATTTTGCAGTTCCTGAGGGAGCTCAGAAAGGACAGCACACATTCAAGGAAGGAGGAGGGGCTGAGAAAATGGATAGCACTGCTAGCACCAAGGAAAGGGGATCCCAACCTTCGAGGTTCCTAAAACCACTGCATGAAGTAGGAAGGGTTGTGTATTAAGCCCTTAAAATTACATAAAGCCCTTAAAAATTACATAAAAGCCCAATGGATTGTCAAGGGTTAGACCAATTTCTTAAGTATATCCTTTCTGTACATGTTTAGAGCCATTGGTTCATGAGAGAAGATACAACACACCATGCACCTGGCCTCATGAGAGGGATATGTCTGACTCTTATTCCAGTAAAGGCTATCATAACTACATGTGAGGAACCCATCTTATATCTCTGAGGGTATCTCTGAAAATATGATAGCTCAATTCCATCGTTTCTTGCCCTTCAGGTAGTTGAAGTGTTCTGGGTTCAGCGGTAGCAGTCATTTTTCTCCTTAGTAGATAGTGCAGTGCTGTGCTTTTGACTTTCGGCCTGGGAACAGTACTGACAACACTGATGTTTTCAGTTGTTGCAGTAATATTTGGTCTGACCAAGGATTTCTGAGTCTCATTCTCTGCCAGAGAGTAGGGGAAGCTGGGATGAAGCAGAGACAGGAGGCCTGACTCAAACTGACCAAGGAGGTATTCAATACCACAGCACGTCATGCCCATTATATAAACTGGGGCAGTTACCCAGAAGAGTTGGATCACTGCTGGGTCGGGCTGGGTATCGGGTGGTGAGCAGTTGTATTCTCTTCCCTTGTTGTTTCCCTTGTCAGTATTATTATTAGTGGTGGTAGCAGCAGTGGTTTGTGTTATATCTTAGTTACTGGACTGTTCTTATCTCAACCCGTGGGAGTTACATTCTGATTCTCCTCCCCATCTGCCTGGGAGTTGGGGGAGAGAAAGAGTGGGGACTGAGTGAGCAAACTGCATGAGTTACAGCTGGGCTTAAACCACGACAGCTGGCACAGGAAGATGAGCTTAGTTTATCCCACAAGTGTGAAGAAATGTGGGGAAGCAAAATAGGCCTTTCATTCTACGTTATGCTCACCTCATAAATACTTTCTTACTTGTTGAGTACAGTAAATCTATTCTGCTTGGTTTGGTCTACTTTAATCAGTGCTTCCACTGACACATACAGCCTGAGCAGCTTTCTGGAGAGGCCTTACCCACACCAGCAACAGGAGGTTTTGAGCTACTGAATAGCAAATGCTTGGCTCTTTTTTTTTTCCTCATCCCACTGTGAAGATACCTTGCATTTTCTGAATAGGAAGATACACTTCTCCCTCAGTTTGGCCTCCCAGTTTGCCATCAGGACCATTTCCTGGGCCTTTTTGAGTGCAGTGTATCTGCCCAGGAGACATGCCAGCATGTCTCGGGAACCTCTCAGAGCCTGAGCCAAAAGGTTATAATGCCCTGCTCTTCATTACCTGCAATTAGTCAGTTCCTGGTACTGTGTATCCCACAATCTCATTGCTGATACCACTTTATACTGTGCGCCTGTTGAGAGCTTTCCAGCTGGTTAGTTTCTTTGTTGATACACTGAGTGTGATGGTAATCTCAGACCATTATCAGGAACATGTGTTTGGTTCGTGCTATGTAACCTGAAATGCTACATGGAAATATTTCTTATTCTCCTGTCTATATTACCACAGGAGTCTTGTACAGCTCTCATTTAATCCTTTGATGGCACAGACAAATCCTGCCTGCTAGCCTAGCATCTACCTGAATTTCTGCCTTGCAGGATGTTTATCAGCATCTTTTCTGTATAATTTACTCAGGTAAAACTCTCTGCTTTGGTTTCACATACCAATCTCCAGTGAAAGCCTCTGATGGTCACCTGCCACAAAGAATCATAGAATAGTTAGGGTTGGTAAGGACCTTAAGATCATCTAGTTCCAACCCTCTGCCTTGGATAGGGACACCTTAGACTAGACAATGTTGCCCAAGGCCTTGAGCACCACCAGGGATGAAGCATTTACCACTTTGTACAACCTGTTCCAATGCCTTATCACCTTCACAGTAAAGAACTTCTTCCTTATACCTAACCTGAACTTACCTTGTTTTAGTTAGGACCCATTACCCCTTGTCTTATCATTGCAGACCCTGATGAAGAGTCCCTCTCTGGCATCTATCCATCATTTGTGGAACAACCTAACAAACCATTATATCTAAAATTAATCTGACACAGAGCCAACAATGGTAAATCACATTGTGTTATGTGGGTTTTATTCTTGCTAGTTAACATTTGCATTTGACCAATGGTCAAGGACTCTGATCAGAATTGAGATGCAGGCTTGAATTTTATAGGGAAGGAGACAGAGCACCCTAGCAAAAGTTGCCCCACTGATTTACTTGTGATGGTTAACCATGTAAGTAACTGTGAGCATGATCAGGGATGTGACCTGATCACAGTTTTCTTTTTCTGGTTAATCCAAGTAAGAGTCTGGCTTGTGTAATATTCAGTATAGAATTAAGACAAATACTCACCCCATTGACTCCCATTTATGTTGTGTGTGATTTTGTATTGAATTCCTTTTTTTTCTGTCTCCTATTCCCAGTTCAATGTACTGCTTCTCTGAGTATGTAGGCAAAAAAGAGAAGTCCTGATGCAGAACTGAATACACCAGCCATGACCATGCTGAGCAATCCACACATATAAAAAATTTAGATTTAGAAAGTTTTCTACATCCAGTTGGAAGAAGTAACTTTGTGTCTTTTTTTGGAATATATGGAAGACTTTGCTGTTTGGAATGTAAATTGACACACAAAACCAGACCTGGTTCCTGTGTTTTGTTTAGCCTGGGTTGTCTGAAACCTTTGCTTTATCAGTTTGACGTTCACCCATCGCAGGATATTCCTACAAGGGGAAAAACCATGTCTGTGGGGTTTTCCATCTGCAAGAAGGCTCCAGAGTCAATAGTTACAGCAGTTGCACCTTAACTTTTATGACACAGCACTGATTTTTGATCTTTGTGTTTCAAGCTGCCTAGACTATAATTTTATTTCCTGGAAGGATTCTGTCAAATAACTTGCAAAACATTTCCCAGAGGCAACAAAGGAAGGGATAAAATTGTAACAGAGATAGGGATAAAATAGCAGCAACTGTCCTTCAAATAACCCTGCAAAACATCAGCAGTGCAATTTCTAGTCTACCGAAAACCACCAGCAATGACGTGGGAAAGTACTGCATATATCCACCTTTTCATTTAAGTTGTATCTGAGTTGCTACACGTTACCACAACTCATGCAATGATTTTATAATTCTTTCAATCTCTGGAACCCCTGGTAAAGTTTCTTGTATTTCATGTCTCAGTTTAACTTTTAAAATTAAATCAATAACACTTTGTTGAATGAGAAACTTCTAAACACAAGCATAACTGTAAACTTGGGAATAGTCTAATTGACTTCAAAGGAACTAAAAGGTGCTTAAGCACCTTGCTGAATTAATAACTAATTGCATTATAACTTGAGGAACCAACTTACTTTCATTTGCAAGTTCAGTGTAATTTATTCAAACTTCCAATTATAGATGGAATATTCAGATCTGTATGAATAAACACAGTAGCATATTTGAAATTGCAAACTAAGGCTTGCATGAGGAAAAGACAACAAGCTTTAGATATACAGGAAGGAGCTAGTCTAATACAGTTTCAAAAGCTCATCCACAAAATTGATGTTCCTGCCTTTATCTTGCAAGCTGAAAGATTATAAGTACTGACAGTATAAAATTACATAGATAGGAGAAATGAATGAGCTACTGGAAAGCAATGAAGGCACTATTCAAAAGAGAGTTCCTTTTGCTTTTCCTGCTTAAAAGCTTTCTTTTACTTCTCATTTACAGAAAATGCTGTAAAGGTTTTTGTCGTTGAGCATTTTGTTGTTCAGAAACAAGAAGTTTTGATGGTGCTTGAACAGATTTCAAGAAGTCTTGCAATGTGCTATGAAGAGAAAATACATTTGTTAACTGAGGGACAGTAACAAGGCATTTTTTTCTTTGCCAAACCCAGACAAAATGTAACCAAATTGCTGGACTGGTTAGATAATAGCCTCTCTTCCCTCCTTAGTCCAAGGACAAAGGAACTTTCTTCCATAGAAAAAGCTCTTTCCTTTGCCTGAAATCTTTGTGAAAAATTTTGTTATCTTGAAAATCCATTGAAAACAGGAAAGTTTAATGGAAAACTTTAAACTTCAATGATAAAATAGGATAGTGCTGTTAATTCAGACATCAGTGCTTAAGGAATTGACCTGGCATTTTCCCTTGAAATAAGCATTTGCAGAACAGTGTCTTTTGTTTGCATAAGAAATCGCCTTCAAATGTATGAGACCACTAATAATCCGTCACATTCATTTTAAGCAAAAAGCATTTAAATAAGGAAAGATTATTCAGCTAATTTCAACTGGTGCATGATCACATGGCAGTAAGGCTTGAGCTAATTTAAACATTTTGATGAATTTACAGCCAAGATTAGTATAGTTTATAAGAAAGAGTAAAGCTGAGTAAAGCTGAGTTTCCCCACCATGATGTTGACAAAGATCCTGTACCTTATTCATCACTGTTGTAAATACACCACATCCTTCCTGTGCTGCGGCAGTCACCTGCTGTCTGAATGCAGTTATCAAAGTTATGTGTTATAATGATTGATTGTAAAGCAAGCTGGAAGAAGTTTTTCTGCATAAATCAAAATACCTGGAGGTTTGCAAGTTGCCTCAATTTACATCAGGGTCCTGACCTGCAAGCAATAAAATGATAAAAGTGTCCTTTCACCTTTCTCAATTACTTCAAATGTTGCCATAAGCAACTGGAGAGAATTGCTTTTCCATTACCGAAGACAAAGCATGTAGGCTGCTCAGTGCAGGTGGCAGGAGGCATTGAGAGAAGGGGCAAAAGTAATTTACATCATCACTTTGTCCTGATCAGAACTTTCCTTGTTATCCTGCAAAGGGCAGATAAGAAAAGCCTATCGGTCATCTCCTGTCTTCAAGAGATCTATTTGTGAAGTCTCTTTTCTTGAGTAGTAACTACCTCACCTGCTGCAGACAACCTTATATATGTTTCTTGTCTGAAGAACAGGGTCCCCGAATTTTTGCTGAGATGAGATAGGTCACTCTCAACTGAATCAAAGGAAGGGATATAATCAGGCTGTGTTGATGGTGCTGACATTTTTTGTGCTGTAGCAACTTATCTTTCCTCAGGGATTAAGTGCATTACAGTATGAGACTTAACAAACAAGTTATTTGGTTACAATATTTGTAGGGCTCCCATTAATCCAGGTTTCTTATGCAGGAACCTGAATCACTACTTTGTAAGGAAGGAGAATCCTTAAGCTGCTATGAATGAGGCACTGAGGCTCAGAAAGCGAATCAGCCTGTATGTCTGCTTAACTGCCTTTAGCTCTTTGAGTAACCCCCAAGCACCTATGTGTTAGATGTCATGGAGGATGTTGCGCTGAGGGGCAGAATCATGCTTTAGCATGAATTCCTGCTGTCCTGACTGAATGTAGATGGAGAGCTCCGTGGCTCCAGACTTCCCTGTTTCCTTCTTGATGCAATCAAGGCATGAGTTTAAACAAGAAGCAATGGGGCTGCAAGAGCATGTCCCAGGATGACTAAACTGGATTCTTGGGTAAGCAGCAGACAGGGACTGTAGTCTGAATCAGCAATAAGCACTTAACACTCATTGCAACAGATAACTCAGATATGGCCCGAGGACCTGGGCCTGGCTGGTGTGCCCTGAGCAGAGACCCTGTGGAAATGAGGACTGACAGACAGGCTTTCTGAATCAGACACTACTTCTGATTCAGACACAAGTGCCTGTCCTGAGGCACTTTTCCCTGGACAATGGGGCTCACAGTTCTCCCATGTAATTCCTATCAGATCCCAGATGACCTGGGCAAATAATGAAAGAGCTACACTAAGGATGAAACCCCAAATACTATATGAAGGATTTGCAAAAAAAAAGCAGCATTAGGATAAATCTGCACAATGTACCCTGAGCCCTTCTGTTTGAGGATGTGTTTGCAAGGCTTATTAGGAGCTCTGGGTTTGAACACCACCCTGTTTCCCCTGAACATATATGACCTCTTAAACCTTGACTATAGTACCCAGGTTGTGTCCCTCCTGAGTCCCTAGGAATGGTATGTCAAAATGCCCCATTTCAGGCTTGTCCCATGAACAGAACTGGTGATTTTTCTGCTGTAAAACAAGCTGTTAAGACCTGATACTGAGGCCTGAACATGGAAATTAAAAGCTGCTTCGAGAGAGAGGACTTCAGCCTCTCTTAAGAACTACAGAGAGTACTGAATAGGGACCAGAGCTCTCCAGTGCATTGTAGAATAGGAAAAGAGACTCAGCATTGAGACAAAATGTCAAATACCCACACAACTCCACCACTCGTCAATCTGGGAGCCCAATGGACAATATGAATCTCTTATTGGCTGAATTGATTTTATTCTTTTTAATTAGTTTGCTTTCAATAAATATCTGAAAAATCAGTTTTATTTTCTGAAAATGTCCTTCCATGAACCAGTTGGGATATTTCAAGAGGAACAAAAATGTTCTGCAAACATGCTTTGGAAACAAGGCTGCGCAATGTGTTTTATCTATTTCTTTTTTAAAAGAATGCAATGAAAACTGTGGTTGGTCTTTTACCCCCTTCAGGACTGCAATACACTGATGAAGCAGTGTGGGAAACCTATTCAATAGCACATCTATGGATAAATCGAAGAACTCAGTTTCTGAGGCTTCTTATTCTTAGCACCAGATTCCATTTCACAAAGCATACGTGCATGCATCTCCGAAGTATTACCCGAAAAAATCCTTTTAACACTTACAGCAGCTTTCATCTCTCTGCTTTCTGCAAGGGCTAATCCATGCCTACAGAAACAAGGGACCTTTTGTTCAGCCTCGGTCTTAGCACCTTTTTGCTGCATTTTTCCTCTGTAGAAGCATAGCAGGGCAAAGGATTATATGGACCCAGAGAAGCAAACATAAAGACAGACTTAACCTGAATGCATGAAACTCAAGTCTAAGGAGGACTGGATAGGTATGAGGATATTTTCTGTCTATAGTTGATACAGATCTTTATAAGATAACTTGTTTGTGTCGCTGATTACCTGTTTTGGCTGGCCCTAGAATCACAATGACAATAAATTGAATTCAAAGTAATCACGTTAAGTTAAACTGTATTAGTAAATTGAGTATTTCCAGGACTGATCTTCGATATCAACATGAGCTGTGATTGACTGGCCTCCAACTGGACTCATAGACTCCTTCTACCTTCAGGGAAAGGTTTCTGTACTCACAGTTTCTCCTAGAAGCAGTTTCCAGACCCATTAACTTCCCACCTGCACTGGGACTTGCATGAATGGCACTTAACATGGGATAAAACTATCCCAGGGATCACCCTGGGCTCAGGATTAATGTCAAAATGTAGCATCAGATGTCTGGTGTCATCTATGTCTATGCATATGCATATGCTAGACAGTGAACCCATGCCTGGGAAAGATGCTGAGAACAAAGTCCTCTTTGTGCGTGCATGATAAAGACTTATTGTATAAAGTGGGGCACATCATTCATGGATGTTTCTTTCCATTGCTGTTCCTTTCAGTGAAGTGTGTCTTGTCTCTCAGAATCATGGCTCTGGCTACAGTTAGGAATAAAGACATTTAGGTAAGCTTGAGGGGAGAGTGTCGAGACCACTGGTACTCAGATTAAAATATAACAGGCCCATATCCCCACTAAGGATTTTTGGTGCATGTTTCCTGTTGGTTTCAATGCCTTTCCAGACAAATGGGGATTTTCATATGCTCATTTAGCAGTGTGTATAATTCACTGGTGAGTTGTACAGTGCCCCATCTGTGCCAGCCCAGAGAGCATAAGGGCTGGGATAATCCCCAGCTACAGAGCTAGACTCACAGTACAACCTCGTGCATCTCATTCCCAAGCTTCTGGTTCACATGCATGTCCCGCCAGCCAACTCAGCAGCTTGCACACATGTGGCTATTACAACCAGAATAAACTGGCCATCTCCAGCTCATTAGAATATTGCTTCATATGTCTGGATTTTTCTTATTATGGGTTATTTCTGGTTTAGATCCAAGGTCTGCCTGGTGTGGGGCCAGTGGCTGGTGTTGACAGACAAAGCTAGCGTCTTCCCCAGAAGAAAAATAAGTGGAAATTGGTGATTGCTACTTTTTTGGTGATACATCATCTGTCCTCATTCCTGGGTGTCCTTTTCTTTCCTCTCTGAAACACAGCTTGGGGAATGCTTTTCATTCCTTTTTCACATGCTACCCCACACAGTGATGCCTTGAGCTCAATCATGGGTTTTGCTGCAACTGCGAGATAAATAACACTTACATTTTACTCATTCAGGCTTTGGCCTTTTGCTATTTGTGACAGTTTTCATACTCAGCCCTGGTTTTAATATGTCAACATATTAAAATTAATAAAACCTTGGAGGTGGAATAGCTTTGTGCATATCCTGAGTGTCACAGTCACACAGATCAAAGTAAATACTTTTATTAAAACTTAACCTTGACTTAAATGTGACTGGGATAAAGGCTGTTTCAGAAGTATTTGTTTCATACAGTAATAGCAGAAGAGAGAAGATGCTGTTATTTTCCCGAGTGCAAAGCAAATGATGCCACAATATTCTGTTCCTTTCTACAGAAGCACCGATCATTCTTTCCTTTCAAGTCACTCCCTTGTGGCTTTGACCTTAAGGGTTTCTGCTCTTTTTCCCCTTTGCCCAGTGGAAAAACACTGGATAAGAGACTGACCTCAGTGATTCATCCAAGGCCACGCAATGAATAGGTCTCTATAAAGAACCAAAGATGATGATGCTAACTTGTGTCTCTCCAGTCAGATGTCTGTGGTCCTTTTCCTGATCTCTCTATGGCTAACTTCCATGGCAAGTTTTGATCCAGTGCATACCCTTATGCGTATCTCCAAAACCCCACATGCACATATGTGTGTGCTCATAAGTGCACATGATTATTCACCTGCTTGCTGATTTGCTGCTTCATTCTTCAGGATAAAGTTGATGTAAACCAAGGAAGCGAAACTAGAGCAACAGCAAACTTTTCTCTTGTTTAGATCCCGGTGAGTGTTGAATGAGCTCATGGTGTAGTTACTGAGGCCAGGGGCAAGGTAAAGACAGTAAAGTTGCTGAATGCAGTTTCAGCTGTCACTGTTTCCTCTTTTGTTGTGAGACAATGAATCAAGGAGAGGCCAGGCTGTCCCTTTTCCTCTTTCCCACAGGGCTCTTTTGTAGAATAGCATTTAAAAGCATCCTTAATTTTAGCGCTACGTACATTAAATTTTTCCAAAAATGAAAAGAGCTGAATTCTCAGCAATACAGTTGGGTGCTAACACTGGGAAAGAAAAGGTGGACACTGTTCTTAAAAAAACAAAGCAAAGGCTGATACCCATGTCAAACTGCAGCCCACTTCGAGGTTCTGCCCATGTTAATACTGCAGAAGTTACAGTGCCCCAAGCTCTTAAGCAGTGAGCACATCTTAGCTTCAAAAGGAGACTTGAAACACTCCAATAAAGAGAGTGGTTAGCTTAAAAGATGTGGTTTGAAAAATCTAATTCTCCGTGCGCTGGAGACAACACTTACAAAGCCCTAAGCTCTTGGAGAAGATATCTAATAAGCTACACGTCTGGAGAATGTGGCACCATAGTGAGTGGCTGATTCTATCCATGAATTTGTAACCCTTGAGCTTTGGATGTCTAAACCTTCAACCACTGCAGAAAGATGTGATTCATCACAGGGAAGTAGAGTGACAGCTCAGTTTGAGAAACTCTGAAAAGGGAGACTTAAAAACCTTCATTAAATAAATGACAGGGATGGGAGGGGGTGGGGAGTTCCTGAGAAAACTGTGCAAGAGATTTGCTTTCTAATATAAGTCTCTATTAAATTAAATCAGTGTGAACTTGGCACAGAAATGAGGGATTCTGCCCCATGAGATTTCATCTACCTGTTATTGCAGTCAATGAAAGAACTTCCATTAATCAAAAAAGAGAAGTATTTTCATTTAATCAGTGAAGGAGCTTGAGGACACATCATTTTTTTTGAGCATATTTTAATTCACATGCTTTTATTTCATCAGTGTTTCCACTACCTATATGCCTCATCAATGCAAAGGAAACTGTTTCTGTAAGAGCTGGCAAAAATTGAAGGTTTCCAGCTTGCTGGAAATATTAGGTTTCAAAATTAGATTTCAATGCAATGCTCACTATTGTGTTTTCCTCATTCTCTGCATATCTAACTAAGGCTCTGAGGTTCTACTTTGCAGAATTGCCCAGTATGTCTAGCTGTATTTTAAGTTAATAACAAGCTATGCTTCAGGCACAGGAATTGTAAGACTGGTAGCATTCAGAAAAACAAGGGACTAGTACTTCATAGGGGATTAAATGTCCAAAATAAATTTGTCCAAAAATAAAAAGAGAAATTATCTGAATTCTCAGAAATACAGTTGGGTGCTAACACTGAGAATATAGAAAAGGAGGACACAGTGATTAAATAAAAAAAACTCAGAAAAGGCTGATAGCCATCTCCAGAATGAGTACATATACCAGACTGAAATCTCAGTTCTATACTTCTGAATAGAGGTGTTGAGAAAACAGATTAGGTTTTTTGCCTATGTGTACGTGTGTATGCAAAAGTGTAGTGATAAATACCATAGAAGAGAAAAAGTATATAGGCCATATGATCACTAACCGAAAGTGTGGGGGTAATAAGGTTTTTTTTTTATTGATTCAATATTTTTAAAAGTCACTGAAGAGATTTGCTCCAAATTAAAAATAGCATTTAAATTTGTCATTGAAGACTGAGTTCATATGTGTATAAATGAGGAAGATGAATGAAAAGGGAACATGAAAATTAAACCTGAACAGTCTCTAAATTCTTAGTGCTTGAATTTTCAGTCTTAATGTTCATTTAGCATGTATTTTTACAGGTGAAAGTTCTTGAGGATTACACCAACAGCATCAAATGTAGTTCTATATCTAGGCTGCAAGTCACTTGTCCATCTCTTCACCCCACCCTAGACTTAATAGAAAATGTGAGTCACAGGAAATTACATAAGAAGAGCTGTATAAAAGTATATTCTTAATTTAACATTTCACTTTCTCAGATGCTGATAAGTCTCTTAGGTCTGCATCTTAGTGTTGGCCTACATTAAACTGTGTGTATGTGTCATGAGCAGTGTCCTGGGACTGCTCAGGAGACCTCCAGAAAGCAGAAGATGTTACAAAATGAATTAAAACATTTTAGGCTGCGAAGAAATAGGCCACTAGCTCAAATGTTGCCATAACATGAAGGATTAAAGTACTGTTTGTATGGTAGCTAGAACAATGGGGCACCAGTATTGCAATCATAGTTAAAAGGATGAATGGCCTGTTTCCAACAGATGAGCTTTGCAAATGCATTCACTTTCCAAGGAAATGCTAGGGGAGTGAGCACATTCCTACAAGACACTCATAAGCCTTATAATCCATTGCTGAAAGTGCTTGGACTTTCTTAGAATCAGGCCTGGGCTAGCAGCTCTTTGATATCTAGCGAATATAATTTGATGATGGTGTCAAAGACAAGTCAGGTCTTATCACTGTTACCCTTGCATCTACAGGCTTTTCAATGGGAATGCTGTAAAGTTTGGTCTTTTTTTCCATTCCTTTTTTTAAGGCTATTCCAAACCTGTTCTGCGCAGTTAGTCTGTGCTATTCTGAATCAGAAATACTCAGCTCAGCAGTTGGGAGCATGTTTGGCACTTGTATAGATTTATGTCATGTATTCCTTTCAAGTCTAACCACAGGAACGTAGGCGTGAGGATGGCTGGAGAAAAAAAGCTGACCAGGAGCTGTTATTAGACTGTTAACTTGCCAGGCTGCTGGAGAAGAAACACAACACTTTGACTCTTTGGGGATATCACCTTTCAACCTCCCACCCTCTGCTGAAGCAGTTGTACTAGTAGATATTAGCTTGTGGAGATGATTGAAACTGCTAACATCCCCCTGTGCCTCTCCTAAGCTTTCCAACACACTCCAAAGTCAAGGTCTATAGCTATTGGCAAAAGTATTATGTTTCCTTCCTTCACTAGGTTTTAAAAATGGAATTTAAACATGAGGTTTGAGGAGATGTATAAGCACCACTGTTGAAAGGTATGGTGAATACAGAGATCTTTCTATGACTGATAAACATCTTTTTCTGTCTCATACTTCTATATTTGAGGATGAGGAATTTGGAATTTGCAGTTAGAGTCCTAGTCAGTATATATGTGGGATGACCAATGGAGTCAGAACTGGTTCTGAGCTTTTTTGCACTGGTGAAATGTGAGCAGGAAGGGCCTTTGAATGGCTGCAAGGAGCAACTTCACTCAAGGAAAGCCAAACAATTCTTCTGAACTAACAGACATCAGAGCTTCCAATAAAACCACACATTTGGTATGGTAATGGATTAGAATGACCTCAAACCAAGAAGGTTCTTATGCCTGCAGGTCTTCCCCCTATGCCAGCAGGAGTTTCTGGGTGAAAGTCTGAGCAGGAAACCAGACTGGAGGACCTTAGTTTTGTCTCCAAAACTGTATCTGTCAAAAAGTTCATTTTATCTAAATATTTCAAGTGTGATTAATTTGAACTCATACTTACAGCTCTGTGGAGCAGCAGCTATTCTCATGAGGGCATACACATAGCCTAATCTCATATCTATTGACGACTGTGGCAAACAGTACAAAACAGATGCCCAGGGAATAAAAGAAAGCAGGCCATACATGTATAAGTTCAAGCACTTGCCAGCCTTCGGACTGCTTCAAGGAGTCTAAGCCTGATAGGCTTTTCATACCCATAGCCTCCAAAGGATCTCATTTCTGTCCTGTGTTCTTTAAACCCACCTAAATTCTTTGCAGCCGCATAACCCTTTGACTGTGAGTTGCACAGGTCTACAACTGTTTGTCAATAAACCCTACCTACAGCTTCTAACCTCAGGTGATAGCCTTTAATTCTTCAAATGTAAACTTGTATAATCTTGCCTTATCGACAAGAGGCATTTTTATCCGTTCCCAGTTGCCTTCATAAGCAGTGACTATTAGCTCTGTAATGTGACTGTGTCCTGATGTCATGCTCCCTCAGTCTGCATGGTCGGAGCCTTGGGTGATATGGTTTAGCGTGAGGTGTCCTTGCCCATGACAGGGGGGTTGGAACTAGATCATCTTAAGGTCCATTCCAACCCTAACTGTTCTATGATTCAATATTCTGAGCTGTTTTCCTCACTGTGATGATTTTTCACATCTCACTTTAGCACAGGAGAAGGAGAGGAATTGGATTCTCTTGTGACTAGGATCATGTGCTGCATTGAGTAATGTACGTGGAGGACAAGGAAAATTTATCTTCCCCTCTCTTTTACTGTTCTGTTTACAAGCAGCCTGCTTTAACCAGTAGGAGAGATCTGAATGAGACAGTTTCTTACATTCAAAGTGACTCCCAAGCAATCTGGGATGTGGTTAAACTGACTCCCACACACTAATGAGCATCAAATAAAAGCAAACAAGCTAAACTTTTCCATAAAAATGCAGTATCTCACAAATAAGATGGAATGCTGCCAAACACAAGCAGCATCTGGAGCTGGACCAGACTGGAGGCACACTCATCATATAGAGTCTTACGTTCCTGCGATGAAACTAGAAGTTAGATGTGCGGTTATCTGCTCTCTTCCACCACTTCTCAGGTTTCATTCTAATCTCAGTTTGTTAATGATACCATCCCTGACCCTTGTACTGTGGTGTCCCATTGAAAAACATTGCCATTATGAACTGTTCTGCCTCTCAATGTCCTCAGTTACTAAAAGTCTAATTCCCTTTCACTCCTTGCTGAGTTACTGGCCTGGGAACCTGCTACCAGATAAAAACTTGAATGGGTATATCGGTTTTGCTATTCTTTTGCTTTGTTAAACATCCCCCTGCTCATTTATTTTGTCAAGGCTTTCTTCTGGTTTGGATTTCCACCACACATAGAATCATAGAATCATAGAATGGTTTGAGTTGGAAAGGACTTTAAGATCATCTAGCTCCAACCTCTCTGCCATGGGCAGGGATACCTCCCACTAAACCATGTTTCCCAAGGCTCTGTCGAACTTGCCCTTGAACACTGCCAGGGATGGAGCATTCACAGCTTCCCTGGGCAACCCATTCCAGTGCCTCACCACCATTACACTAAATAATTTCTTCCTTATATCCAATAGAAACTTCCCCTGTTTAAGTTTGAACCTGTTACCCATTTTCCTATCAGTACAGTCCCTAATGAAGAGTCCCTCCCCAGCATCCATATAGGCCCCCTTCAGATACTGGAAAACTGCTATGAGGTCTCCATGCAGCCTTCTCTCCTCCAGGATGAATAGCCTCAACTTTCTCAGCCTATCTTCATACATGAGGTGCTCAGTGTATGTAATGAGTGCAACGCCAGCAGTGTGTCCACCTCACCTCCCTCACTGCCCAGACTGAGCAGGAGAAAGCCAGAAAACAGGAGACCAGTATAAAGACAAACATGAAGAAGCCTCTATTGCTTGCTCTGAAATGCCCCCTGATCATTGGGGGGGGGAATGCAGAGGGGAGAGTCTGTTCTGTCTGCTCAGCAATACTTCAAGAGAGGAGTGTTGCCAGCATGGCTATTAGGCAGCTGTCAGTTCCTGTGAGTGACTTGACAGGTTGGAGAGGTGCATCTCCAAACCTGACAGCTTCTGAAGGCACAGTATTTCATGAAGGAAATGAAACAGGGTGGAAAGCATCTGGAAGTCAGTCTTTAGCTTTCTGACATGTGCGACAGCACCTCACATCCCTTCCACTGATGGGGCTAGTTGCAGTTTCCATCATAGTTCAACTTTACTGCAGAAGAAATGGTGGCTTCCATCTCACCTTGATGGTGTGACCTTGTCCAGAAACATTCTCACACAGTCAGCATATGAAAGATCCAATCCAGACCCATAAGAAGGTCTAAGCATCAGTACCTAATGGCTGTTTTGTGAAGGAGGACGAGGGCAGGAGGTGTTGCAGGCCTGGAGCAGGGATCCCCTCAGCCCTGCAGAGACCCTGTGCAAACATAGATTAGTGAGGAGGGCCAAGAAGGGCTGTGCTGGGCTGAGCATGACCCCATCCACACCCCTGTGCCTTGATGAGAGGGGTGAGAGTGGGCATGGGAAATGGGGTGGAGGGGAAGATGATCTGATGTTTGTCTTTGCTTCTCACTACCAGAATCTATTTTACTTATGAATAAATTAAACTCATTTTCCCCACATCAAGACTAGTTTGTCTGTGGCAGTGATTAGTGAGTGATTTCCCTGACTTTATCTTGACCCATGACGTTTCTCATTCTATTTTCTTCTGCTGTCCTAACTGAGACAGTGCTAGTAAGCAGCTGAGTGTGAGTTTGGCCATTCACTAAGGCTAACTGAACACAACTCAGTGCGGTTTACCGAGGTTTTCCAAGACCTGTAGAAGATAACAGTCACAAAAGGACCCTCCGTCCTGAAGTTTAGGAAACTCATCATTATGCTGCTGGTGCCAGCATAGTTACATTCAATTGATGCCAATATGAATTGGAAATCATTCCCTTGGATTTCGTCTGTGTCAGGCAGCTCATACATACAGAATGAAAATAAAATGACCAAATCACTAACAGCCTGAAACTGAGGCAGGAGCAGTTCAGAATACATTTACTGAGGAGTGTTTTCATTCTGGAGATAATTGGGTGCTGGGCGGGACCACTGATTTCTAAAGAAGTGGCAAATGAAAGGCTGGGAAAAGAGTTGGGGGTATAACTGCCAAAAAGTGAACATGGAGATGCTGGTTTTCTGTAGGTAGGTCTCTCCTTCTGATTTGTTTCTCTTATCTTCACCTGTCCATGGTTTATGGTAAAGATCATCAGCACATGCATCCTGCAATGCCAGATTGTTTCCTACCACCCCTTTTGACACAAAGTGTTAGTTAAAATGCTGTAGTCTCTGATTTTTCAGTTAGGAAAAAGTAGTGGTGGAGGCAAATACCTCTTTAATGGAAACTCTTTTATTCAGGGAAACATGGCACAATTTATGTGATTGCCATAACTTCCTTCCCCAAATTCTTCCCATCATTCCACCAAGTGGTCTCTGAGTCCCACAGTTTATTCCTCCCAAACCTGATTCTTTTCTTCAGGCTCTCTCCACTTGTATCACCTTTTGGCTTCTCAGAGACCTAAAAGCCTTACTGAAGAATAGAGAATTAATCCTCGTTGTTCATGCATGTTTTACAAGTGTCTTTGCTTTATGCCTCTGCTTGAACTGAAACTGCTGTCATTGCTGCTAACTAACTCCATAAAGAAGACTTATGAAATCTTAAAACCATTGAATAAAGAGCAGTGGTTATACTTAATCTGTAGCATTATTGTCTTCCTTCTCTTTTTTTTTTTTTTCACAGTCTTAAGATGCACACATTGCGCGTCAGAACTTAATTAATATACTATTCCTCTTAGCACTTACAATAGAGCTGCTGCAAGTCTCTGGCCTACCTCCAAGTGCTCCAGTGATATCATTTGTCTACCCAGGAGCATCTTGAAAGTTTGATTGCAATTAATAATTTCATAGAAATGGTTTTTACCTTGTTAATGGATATCTTCTGCAAATTCATTCAGATCTCAGGGGACTGCCCATGGTCTCCATCGCCCTCACCCATCAAATAAAAGAATTTAACATAAAATGAATTGTCAAACTCACTCAAAATCAGCAAAATCAGTAACTTACCAACTGGATAGGTTCATGAGAGAATGAACATGAGCCAGCAGTGTGCTCTTGCTGCCCAGAAAGCCAACCATATCCTGGGCTGCATCAAAAGG